>JAXGGA010008909.1:0-54176 GCA_038373865.1 Uloborus plumipes
TTTTTAAAATGAAAGAGTGTTATTTTTTTCCATTGTCATTTTAAATACGTGTTATAACAAAGTTCTAACAATTGTTTTTATTCTAATTATTAATGACATATTTTTTCTCAGGTACCACTTTGAAAATGTGTTTTTAAATAAAATTGCAATTGCTGTTTTTAGAAGGGACTTTTTCTGGCTGCGATCCATAAGTAGTCAAATTTAAAGCGAATGTTTAATTAATAAGTAGTCAAATTTAAAGCGATTAAGCCTAATTAATGATTAAACTTCCAAGACATTTTTTCTTACCGTTGCCATTTTGAATTAAAACGTTAAGTAAATTATTGAACTATTTAAAATTCCAAGATATTTATTTCTTTCCGTTGCGATTTTGAATTAAAACGTTAATTAAGTTGAACTTTTTAAAATGAAAGAGTGTTATTTTTTTCATTGTCATTTTGAATACGTGTTATAACAAAGTTCTAACAATTGTTTTTATTCTAATTATTAATGACATATTTTTTCTCTGGTACCGTTTTGAAAATGTGTTTTTAAATAAAATTGCAATTGCTGTTTTTAGAAGGGACTTTTTCTGGCTGCGATCCAAATATTAAAAGAACCTTTTCGTTTAGAATTTGGCAATTAATTTTACAGGAAGAAAGCGGTTTGGAAATAATTGTTTTTGGAAAGGAATTTTATTTGTTATTTAGGGGAGAGTGCTAAGTATGCGCTACTTGACATCGTCTTTATTTTTGAGGAAGCATGTGCAAATAATTCGATTGATTCTTTGATGCAGGAAAGCTTTTTAGCGAGCCGCTTTAGCGGGGAGTAGTTTATTAAACTTTTCCTTGGTACTTTAAAGGCGAGCCGCCTTGGCGGCGAGTAGTGAATTGAAACTTTCCTCGCTACTGTAAAGGCGAGCCGCCTTGACGGCGAGTAAACTGTTTAAACTTTCCTCATTTCTTTAAAGGCGAGCCGCCTTGGTGGCGAGTAGTTTTCTCAAACTGCCTTCACTACATTACAGCCCGTGCAACGCCGGGCTACGCAGCTAGTAAATACTTAAAATGCGATCTTGGGTGTAGGTGTGCTACTAATGGACTGGACCCCTTCCTCATATTTTGATTTATACAAAAATAAATAAATAAGATGTAGCTTTAAGTTATGTATTAACAATTACTTACTTGTTTTACTATATCCTGATTTTGTTGTTTAAAATCTTGATCAATGAAATACATAATAAGTTAATATATGTTGATAGATTAATTCATCTCTTTAAAAAACTGAAATTGTGTACCTATGAATTTCAAAAAATATAAAGTTTTAAAAGAAAGTAATTCAGGATGCATAATAGTTGCCATTGTTCAAAGTTTCAAAGCTAGAAATCATTGAAAAATACTCAATGCAGTATATTTATATAGCTTTTACTTTAAAACTAAAGTTTTTTTGAACAAATATAACGAAATATAATATTTAAACGAACATATTGTTAATAAATATTTTATTACTTATTGAATGCATTCTGGCTTCAAATGTTCAATATGCACATATTTTTAATTGAATATAAATTTCTATTATGCTTTATCATGAGGAACAATTTTGAGTTAAAAAGACTATCTTATATGATAATAATTGTAACAGAAAATTTGCTGCATAAATTTCAGGCCGAAGCAGCCGAATCACAACTCATGCTTCGGCCAGACCGAAGCTTCGGCAAAATGGCCGAAGCTTCGTTCCATCTCTAGTCTAAAACTAAATCAAAAGTAAAATCAGTGCAAAATAATAACATACAATTCCCTATCCCGTTTTACCCACCCTTGGTCGGGTAAAACGGGATCGTATAAGACTTTTTGAAACCAATATTTTTCACATAAATAATATCGAACAAATATGACGAAGGTATTTTTACTAATGTAAAAGGTGTATACTTTTAAATGACGTCTAATTTTGGAATGTACCTTGTATACAATAAGAAATAAAGCGAAGAATAGGTTAGCTATCCCGTTTTGGGGTACTTTCCCCTATCTATGTGAAAGGTTATTTTCACATTAATAATTGTAAATTTGGCATATATTTTAAATGATATTGCAAAAAATAGTGTTTAAAAAAAATCGCCTGTGACTGACATAACGTGACTAACATAACACACGATTAGACATTTAACTTTAAGTGTATTACACGTAATATTAGTACAAATATTAGACTGCAAACAAGATTTTACTGAAGCTTAATACACATGTTTACTTGTAAACAAAATTTCCAGTTCAATTTTGTAATAATGTCTGCGGGAATTCGCAGATGTTTGCGACAAGACTTTCGAAATTTGGGTTCTTTAAGTTTAAAATTTGGGTTCTTTAAATTTAAAATTTGTCCTCATTTGCGGGAAACACAAAGATTGCTTCAGAGCTGGAGTTCATAATCATTTCCATTCATGTTTAAAACCTACTTAACATATAGACTTACAAGAGGTAAATACCACCACAATAAAATTACCCACTGTCTTAGTTTTTGTATCTCGGAACAGTCCGGGAGAATTTCCTTCAAAATTATCAGCAGCTTCATCTTCCACAATTTCTATAAAAAAAACTTATTTTCTTGGGATTTCATCCCCTGTATTTTTTAATGAACAAATTTTAAATTTCTCCATATTTACAGCATATCATTCTTACCGAAAATCCTTTTTCGGGGATTCCCGTTTTCAAACAACAATTCTAACTCTTTCTTTTCAACCATGTCACTTTCACTCACAAACAATCAGTTTATCTTCAATTCTTGTTTTTTTAATTCCTGAAATAATTCTTATGCATTAATTACCAAAGTTTGGCCATGTAAACCGCTGCTCCACAGGTTGTACTATACATGAGGGCACTTTCCATGATCCAATGTCATAAAACTCCATGACCTGTAGATGCTGGAGGCAGTTAGGGTCATATCTGTTTTTTAAGTGAGCTGCAGCTCCATATGTTCATAGAAAAACTCATTGCACAATGATACTGCACATAGCTTTAAAGTTATTTAAAATTCTTTCATTGAAGATGTTGACTTCATATGTCGATTACTTGCGTCGCAAATTACAGCATAAAATTTTGACCCCAAATTTACCATGAAAAAAACTGTTTTGAAAAAAAAAAAAATACTGCAGTATATATGGTCACACTAATTTATTCATAATAAGAGGCTCAATAAATTAATTTGTTTCTAAAATAAATTGTTTGGTTAAGATTTAAGCATTTCTTGAACAGTCATGTTATGTTAGTCACAATGATGTTATGTTAGTCACAAGTCCTATGGTTAGAAAAAAGGAAATTCTTTATGAACAATCTTATCAATCTAACTGTGTGCTCATAACATAGAAGAGATCAGGGGAAAAAATGTAAAAAATATTATTTCCAGAAGGAAATAACTGAATTAATTCATGTTTTTGTGACTAACATAACAAGTAAATCAGACTGAATAGTTACTAACTTTGCAATATTTATTTTATGATAAAACAAAAAATATTATATATTGCTGTAAAGCAAAAGAACCATGCTTTAATACCCTATTACATAATTAATATAAGCTTACATTAGTTGTTTAGAGTCCTCAAAAAATTTTGTTGCACAATTAACACGTAAAAAACTCATTATGCAGACAGCAAAGTTGCATTTTTGTAGTTCAGATACTTTTGTCTGAAGGACTTCACAAGAAGCAAAATATACTGCCTCTGGTCTTCATCTAGGGTCAGAATATTCTCTTTTGTATTAAGGACACCCCTCTCTCTCCGTTGTATCATTGACTACCTTAATTTTTATTACTATCTCCTTGCTTTGAATATATTCCTTGCCTTTGATCCAGTCTTCAACTTTTTTCTTGAGGAAATCGGAGCTTAATCCGGCAATAGAAAAGAATCGTTTGGTGTTGCAAGTGACAAAATCTTCTAGATTTTTATTACTAATGTTTTCAATGTCTACATTAATTCTTTTCAGGTTAAAGTCAGTTCCTTCTTTCTTTAGAGCTTCTACCATTTTCTTCTTAGTTTTATTTCATACTTTGTCATCAAAAAATGATAAGGCGATAAGTTCCTTTAAGACATACCATAAATGGCCATACTTTATTACTTTTCTAGTTATGACAGGGTTTACATACTCATGCTTCTTTAAATCTTTAAGGAGTTCTAAGTCTTTTCTTCTGGCTGAATAAGCGAATGGAGCTTGGAACCAATACTTAATGTAGATTAAGACTAAAACTCCAGATTTCACGCAAATCTTTTCCCTCATGTTTTGTCAATCTGAATTGTTCTCGAAACAAGAATATTTTCAGAGAGCAGATAGACTTTGCTATCCAACGTGCTCGGTGAAGACCAGCAGGCTTTTTAAATGACACGCCATTTTCTAGTTCTCCTCCAAAAAATACAATACTTAGTTGCAAGAGTTCCTAGTAATCATCTCTGATTGCAAGGCTAATATTCTGTCAATTGTTTCTTAGCAAAATTGATTATTTCATTTTTCACATCTTGGAGCTTTCACATAGATTCTTCATCAGTTTCTAACGTCGTATTCTCTCCTTTATTGATTAATTGCAAGTTTTTCTGGTGTCTTTTGAATAATAAATTATCTGGGTTCAGACGAAGGCCCAATTTCATTTTGAACAACTGATTATAGCATAATTTTCATAGCATGAGGCCTACACGTTAGCTAGAGGGTTTCCTTATCCATTTTCTGCTCAAGTAGAATACATGCCCCTTTTCGAGACCGGCAATTAGATGCGGTTGTGTCGAAAACTCATATTCTTAACTTTATTGAGTAAACTCCATGAAAGGAGGGATTCATAAACTGCTGATGCATTTTTTTCATCCTCACCAGACTCAAGTTTTGGAATGCAAAGAAGCTGATCCACCCCTTTACCAGAAAGTAGACCTGGAAGTCATATTTCTATCTGTTTTCTTGTAGAAACTACAGGCACTTTACAATTTGCCATACATATCAGTAATAAAATTATGAAAACCAAAAATTGCGAGTAAAAGGCTTAAATACATTAATAAGCAGCCAAATCAAGTAATATAACCTTCCAGTATATTGAAATTTATTCATTCATTATATAGTTCATTGCTTATATACAAACTGCACACACCAGCCCTGATCATAGACAGTCACTACACTGACAAGCAGTGACAGGCTCTTCAAGTTGGTGGGAGAGGGGGGGGGGGTGTATGTGGTTAGATTGGAGTCTTTCTGATATAAAAATAAAGTGGTAAGTGATAAGGTTTTTTATATTATAAATGAAAATTATATTGAATTTTAACAGTTTCTATGAAATTAAAGCCTGGTAGCAACCCCTAAAACTTAATGAAATCCAAAAAAAATTTAGTTAACTCCATTTTACATATGAGAGATCAAAATGGGAGGGTGAACCGTTGAATTTCTTAACTTTCATTTTTAAGCATCACCCTAGTGAATTTGGAGTTCACAAGGTTCAACTGTATTTGAATTCAAGTTTTCAGTTTTAAATCAAATCATAAAAACAATTTTATAAAACCAATTTTATTTCAACATAAGCAACTGTCTTTAATTTTACATTGGAAACGGGTTAAATAGTTCATATAAACTTTTTACTGCTGTTTACATTCTGGAGGCGGCTGAGATTGAGAATTAGTTGTTCCACGAGATTTCTTTCGGTTCTGAAAAAGAACAATGAGGTGTAGTTAGGATAAAGATTATAAGCACCCAAAAAAAGGAAAAGAAAACATGCACAGGACCTGCAAAGGCTTTTCGTTTGCAAATAATTTGTGCACATTAAATGAAATACGAATTCAAAGTGCACAATGCAATTTCTAATACTCAAGTTGTTTAATTTGATTGAAAATTCATTGATATGGAGTAAGGCATTTCGTTTCTTTACATTATTATTTACAATGTTAAGCTTATTTTAGCTCGGAATTAAAACTTGAAAAACATCAAATTGTAATATATTTTAGTAAATGAGAAAAAGTTGCAAAATGAAAAATGTCAAGAAATAGAAACTTGCAGATTCAAGGAGTCACGCAAGTATAAACATAAAAAAGTTATTAACATGTCTAGTACATGATATAGTATACCACCTCAAATGGTATTTATGAAAAATAACTTTGGTACATAAACTTAGGGTTACCTTACCATACGCCTGAAAATGTATCGTAATTTTCAGGATGAAGTATCTGTAACATCTTTCAAAACTTAAGTTTTAAAGGGAACTACTTTTTAAAATTTTAAAGATTGTTAAACTCGAGAACAAGAAATGCTTTTTCCGATGTTTGGGGCAGCATTTTTTAAGTTCCTTGATTTGTTTGTTCATTAACCCCACAAGATATTCCAATTGATACCAGAGACTGAACTAATTCACAGGGTTGCCACTCAATTCCAGGGGGAAAATTCCCTGTGTTTTCCCTGCATGAACATATTACAAACGAACAGATATTCTATATGAACGTTAATATCCTGGCGCAGAAAAAAACTGACTAAATAAAAACATAGGGAGGCAAAGCAGAATTCATTAAAACTGAAATCATAGAACGGATTGATGACTAATCTCATACTCTAATTAAATTAGCATAAGCTTTAAAATGCATTTCAAACTAAGTAATATATACCTTTTGCTTCTATAATACACAATTAAATATTTACTTAGTAAAAAAAAACTCATCAAAAAAAAAAAAAAAAAAAAAAAACTGAAGTAAAATTACTATTTTTTATTTTATTTATTTGCACATAAATTTATTCATTGGTAGTTTACATATTTTAGAATTCATTTTGGCAACTTGAACTTTTGAAAAAAAGTAAAATTCCCTGCACTTTCCAGATTTTTAAGGAAATTTACAAAATTCCCTGGATTTTCCTTGTTTTTCTGTTGATTTTTCAATTCCCTGTATTTTCAGGTTTCCCTGTGGCGTGGCAACCCTGATTCAGTAAAATTCAGTTCGAAATGCATCAATTCTGAATGCTTTGTTAGAAAGTAACATTGTTTTGCAAGATAATTGCTTTCTTTTTCGAGCATTTATGTTTTTAACATAAAAGAACGCATAATGGAACAGGAAATTTAACATTTCTGAAGGAAGAGCAATGAAAGGAAATGCAAGCTCTCTGCAGGCCCCATATTAGGATAAAGGTACATCAATAGACCTATATTGCTGAAATTTATACCAGGGGCTGATTAGTTTCTCCCTCTTCTTCATCGTCCTCATCCTCATCTTCATCATATTCGTCTTCATCTTCGTCATCATCCTCTTCATCAAACTGTACACAAAACAATTCATTTACATTACTGAAATTCTCAATTCAAGCAAAATAGTTTAAACTATTTTAGTCAAAAACAAATATTAGTTTTCAATATAGTTGGATAAGAGCATAGCTATGACTCAAATTGGAAGCAAAATGTTATGCTTTTTACCTGTAAGAATAGACACATACCTGCAAACCTATTGAAGTAAAAAATAGGATAATTTATGAAGAAAAAACCTTGAGAAATCGGTATTTTTCTTGAATATAATGACTAAAATTTAAAAACTTTCTTAGCAATGATCTGCCTATTGAAAAAATACTTTAAGTGATTTTGTTTTTAATAGTAACCAAACTTTTCACAAAGAATGCACATGAAGGTGCTAAAAATATAGTGCAGTAATTGACTTAAAAGTACTAAATGAGTGTCAACTGAAAAAAAAAAGCTTTATTGTAATTTTTCTTCTCTTGACTATAATGATTAAATAACTATAAAGCAATTTCATGCTCTGCAACTAAATAACCGAAATTGAAAAAAAGAAAAAAAATCACCAGTTTTGAAACTTGGTGCATATCAACAATTTTATTTTTCAATCTAGGATTTAATTTTTTTCTTGAAATTTTAATTTTTAACGTGTAAAACAAAACTATACAGGATTCTTTATTTAAAAAGTTAAGCTACTTTTTCTCTTGAACACATTTTAAAGGTTTTTTTTGAGTTATAAATAAAAGTTAAATAGGTCATTTTGGCAGTTATGCAAATTTCTTTTCTTAACACTACCAACTCTTACATAAGAAAAATTGCAATAGTGGTGTTATTGGCAAATTTACTCTTCTACTTAAATATTTGTTTAATTTTTGTCAATTATAATGATCCAATACAACATCCATCTGTAATTGATGAATTTAAGAAGTGTACTATTTTTTGAATGCTACAGGCATTTCACAAAATTAAACATTCTATCCAATCCATCTTATGGAGAAATATTACAAGCACATAGAGTAGGTGCCAAACTGGTAAGTTATTCAAATCTGAATGCTAAATTTAAAAAATCTAAAACCAAATCTAACTTGCCTCATCATCAATCATGTTTTCACCAGTGAAGAACAAGACAGCATTTGGAATTATTCTATCTTTAATGAGATTGCCAACTTCAAAATCATTACTTAGTATATTCTGTGTTTCTTCATCCTAGGGAAAAATATTTTACAGTAAAAGATTAACAAATAGTACTATTCTACACTTAAATTAACAAGATATGATGGATACTAAACTAAAATACATTTTTAAAGCAGTTTTACAGGTGAGGGGCATCGTTGTTGTAACAGGAATGTAAGTTCAAAATATTATATGATTCACACGAGAAAAAAAGGACCCCCTCCTTTTTTTCTCGTGGGGGAGGGATATTCATTTTTAAAACTAAGACCCTTAAAAAGTTATTAATTTTACTTTGATTTTGCTATAACTTTTTGGACCAACAAAAAGTTATGAAATCTAATAGGATTAGTTCAATAAAATACAATAGGACTATAACAAGTTTTGGTTTATATATCTTTCAGAAACTTAAAGTTTCATACATATCCTAAAAGTTTAAGGTTAATACATGTCATAAGTAAAACATTCAATATTCTATCCTTTACATGAGAGTTTTGGGAGCCAAATCATACAAATTAGGCTTCAAACTATTTCATAGTTGTCTGGACCCCTAGGATTTGCGTCGAACCTTGTCTATATATGTATACACTCACACACACAATCACTTCGCCATAACTTGAAACATTAAGTTCAATATTTTTGTTTCTAAGCAGAGTTCTCACTCTACAATAGAAATCAAAATAAAACAATTTAAAACACACCAATTTTTCTCCAACTATGGTCAGGGGGTGATTGTGAGTTCATAAAAAAATACCTAAAAGTTTTAAAATGGGGGGGGGGGGGTTAAAAACCAAGACCCCTATTACTTAAGCACACCTAATTTTATAATTATACATACATAATTAATTTCCTATCATAAACAAACACATTTGAAGGGTCAGGGGGAAAAACCACGGTAGTCACATTTGATTCATTTTGAGAAAAACGAAATTTAAATTTTACGAACTCATAAACTTCCTCAGTATACTTGTTCTAAAATGACAATAATACATGGACTACAGTGTTTTTTCACGAATATTGCATATACTAAACGAAATGACACTTATTTTTGTAACAGGTGGTAGCATCAGTTTAAATTCAACAAAAAGTGGACTACTGTGGTTTTTCCCCCTGACCCTTCATTTTATACATTCAAATAGTGTTTAGTCAAAATATTGTACATTCATTTAATTAAATTGTAAATGAGTAATAAAGTTACTTTTGAGCTGGTGATGTGGTGATGAGCAATTATCTCCAAAAAAATATTTTAAGGAGAAAGCAAAAGTCTAGCAGAATTACTGTTTGCTGTGCGAAAGCATTTATAAAGTAATGAAAGTTGCATTTGTTACATTTTGTTGCATTTTATTTGTCTCCTAACTAAAGGTAAAAAGCATCAAAAGTTCAAAGCGAGAAAAATTTTATTCTCATATCGGATGAAAATAAAATAATTTACTAAGGTAAAAAAACAATTAGAATTTTCGTTAATAATTATAGGTATAATCATCGAAAATTCGAAAAAGAAAAAAAAAAATCCGGAGGTGGGAAAATAAAAGCATAATTAAAAATATATTATTTCCGGTATTTTCGAACACTAAAATACCAGAATCGATCATAAAAATACCGGAAATCTGGTAAAATACCGGAACACAATCACCCCTGTATGGTGTTTTCTTCCAGTTATTGGTAAAACAAGTACATGTTTTACCAGGACTTATTCCTGGAGATTTTAATAACAAACAGAAATTTAAAACTAAAATGAAAAAATTAGGCACACAGCGTTGTGCACAAAGAGAAAAACTGTAAAATTTAATTTAATGCAGGATTACCAGCCTTAAAACGAATTGAGCACCATCGTCAATAGATTTGCAGAATATTTTTCGATTTTACAAAGAGCAGTTTAATATTGCTTAGAAAATCATTTTAAACATAAAACAGTTTACCTAAGATTCCAGTTTGTATTTAGATAATCATTCAAAACACAAGCATAGAAATATTACTTAATTGATAAAACATTTAAAAAACTAAGTCATACTCTGATTTTAAACAATTTTAATTTTCTGTCTCTAAACATCATAACATTAAAATTAACTTATAAAAATGGGACTGGAAAATGTTAAGTTTTATATTTAGTTAACTTTTTACTTCCTTTTACGTTGTAAGGGAAGTACGCTAGTCACGAAAAAATATTCACTCGAATTTTGGTCTTAATTTCGATTTTGGTCACCCACGAATGAATGTTGAGTAGTTTTTTTCAATCTATCAGCACATGCACCTATCAACATATAACCAGCCAAAACATCCTTTTTGAAAAAAAAAAAAGAGGCACTATTGCCTCACTTATTATACTTTAAAAGGAAAGATGAGCTTCAAATCTGAATTGTGAAGCTGATCATAATGGATATCCAGAAACTTCCAGATCTTTAATCCACTAAGATCTGGGTTTTCTCCTGAGCACAACTGCTCTTAGATAATCAGAGCCATCAAAATATTTTTGCTTAACACTTTTAAAAAATCCAAGTACTTAACTCGGAGAAGAAATAAATATTCTTAGCAGAAAAGAGTTTCCTAATAGTTGTGAAAGCAAATGCCACCACTATTTTTTGACACAAAATTATTTTGAATAATGAAACTCAGTTTCTTACCATTTGATCTTCATCTTCAGGAGCTGAAAAAAATAAAACTATCAATATTTGAGAAATGCATCAGCAAATTAAAATTTCGAAATATTAACTGTTTAAATGAATTTGTGAGCATAACAATAACTAACTATTTCTGCATGTGTTAATTTCATCAAAGTAGGGGTGGGAAGAGACAGTTAAAAAGCAGCATATATTTTCTCACAAAATTGAAGGAACACACTAGTTTGAGAAATTACTTGTATGTGTCAAAAACAAAACCCAAAATCTTTAACTCAAACTTTTAGCCTATGAATTCCTTGATCAGCACAATACTGATATTAAGAAAAAACAGAAAAAAATAGTATTTTTACGAAAAAATACAAAATGAAAAATATGTATATATGTAGACAAAAAATTTTATTTAAACAAAAATATGATGCCAAACTTGTCACACCCTGTCCATACCTCGTCACAACGCACTTCAAAGCATGCCATTTACACTCTGGTGTCCCATACCCATATGACTCAAGAATGATGAAATTTGTTACTTCATTTGTAATATATATTGTTTACACATATTGTTCGTATATGGGCATATACATATAGATGAGGAAAAAGGTTAAAATTCTTTCAGGGATTATTCAAACAAATTCAGACTTCAATTTAAGTGAAAGAATCATTTCATGTCAACCAAACTAATCTTTGGAATATAGGGTTTCCCCTGTGGTCGCACTTTCCGCAAAATGCTTCAACACTTTCTAATTTAAGAAAATGAAAAAAGGTATTATGGCTTTTTTGCTCAAAAAAGAAATAAAAATTTGCATGATTTAAAAAAAGCAAGCACGGTGATCTTCAACTTTATCTGGTTATAAATTGTAACTTATCTCAACCTACTTCTTAAAATCAACTTATTTTAAGCTTCATTTTAATAATGACTGCATTTTTATTTTTTTTTCTAAGCTTGATGCAACCTAAATTTTTTGATTGCGAAAAGAAAGAAGAAATACAAAAGCGGAAAATCGCGGATCCGCGGAAGATTTTCACCCCTGCTTCCCAAATTTGTCAAAATGTGATCTCAAGGAGTACATAAAAGCCAAGCCACCGGGGATGGTTTGTAATGAATTGATACACTATCAAGATTTTTTTTGTAAGAAACCAAACTTAATGCAACGTTAGGGTAATCTACCCTCCTTCAAAAAACAGAATAGTAAAAACAAACATCCAACACAATTTCAAGTTCGCACATGTTTAAAATACTTACCAGCTGGAGGATTGAAGAAATTAAAAAAAGAATCATTCGGCACTGTTTTGGTGACAGTCCTAACAGCACCTCTTGCCTTATGTTTCTGCTTCTTCTTCACAGTTTTCACAGTAACATTTTTTCCTTTTTTCCAATCAATAACACACCTACAAAATGTTTTATTGAGCATCTAATTATAATGAATTTTGGGATTTTATCATAAAATACTGCATATTCAAAGTTGGCTGGAAGCAGAAACTGGTTTTTGTACTCCCAGTGAGACCCTGGACGTAACTGGCAAAAATTAGGCAATGTCTAATAATCCTAGTAATTACTCAATCATTTGTTTAGTTAATTAAAAATGCAAATCAATTCTATCATTGCAAAAAATTAAATCCATTGCTACTGCTCTTGATTTAGTTCAGAGAATTGCTTAATTACAGATGAGAATTTTATAGGTGCTTAAAAAAAGGGACTACAACATGGAAGTTTTAAAAGATGAGAGATTTAAGAAAGTTTCTCAAATCTTGCTTGTTTTAGGATTATAATGCTTATCAGTTTTGTTAGACTTGACAGAATCTTATCAATTTTGAATGGTGATATTGTAAATAAGTTGAACAATGACTAAGACTTGTCCTTTCCATCCATTTCCCATTGTATGTCAGTAATTACTTAGTCATTTTATGAATTTTTACCACATTTGTGGCAGAAGAGGCTTTTGCCATGCCAGTTTTAATTTGTTTCCATCAGTGGTTTGAGCTGCTTTGGCAGAAAATTGCCAACAATGAGAATGTTACAGCAGATTAAGAAAGGAGGTTTGTATAGATAGTTCGGACATTTGTCAGTTTAGATTTGATACTTTATGAACATGAACCTTTGATAAAAATATGAAGTACAAACAAGTCAACAAAAACTTTGAATTAATGACACAAAATCAAATAAAAGTTTCTACAGGTTTGTGAAAAATAATGTAAGGGTTCAGAATAGTGCTAAGACTGTTTTTGTACAATTGCACCAACACAACTGCATAGAAGCTCTAAGCCTATTATATAAATGGTTTAGCACCTAACTACACACTTTAGGATTGTACAAAAAAAGTATAATATTAAAAACTATGGAGCTGGGGGAAAAATTCCAGCTCCAACAATATTAAAAGCTAGTTTCCTTTTGAACATTTAAAATCAATATTGACCAGTTCTATTTTTAACCACTGGCACAGTTAATATTTAAAAAAGGTTTTACCAACCGTGGAAGAACTTGCAAATTTTTTTTTTTTTTTTTTTTTGAAAGACATAAAAACTTACCCTTTACACTTAACTATTTCAGGGCCTTCAAAAGAAAAGACATCTGTTGGATCAGGCGTACACCTCAATTCATAATGTTTCGTTAGTACACTATTTGTAAAAAAATCATTCGGTTCAAAGATGAATTCCAAATCAAAGCTCTGGAAGGAACATAAAATAACATAACATAAATTATAAATACTTATTCTTTTTTTTTTTGGAAAGGATTTATCAGGCAGTTTTACAAGCATTCATTCTTATTTATTTTCAGGTCAAAGCAGAAAGATACGAGTGACATGCAAACTGATGCCAAGTCAACTGACCTAATTTTTAAAAATTGTCCTTATATGACCATCTTAGATTCGGATTAAATTTTATATAGGTACACGTCTTAGAAAAAAACTATAGCGCAAATTTAAAATCAATTCACTTCATGCAAAAAATGAAAAAAAAGGCAAAAAACGTTTCAAAAGCACAAATAATTCACATTTTTAGAAGAGGCATACATGTACAGAAAATAACAACGTTACGAATGCACAAATGAGCAGGGATGCTGCAGACACTTGTTTCAGCGTTACAAGGAATGCCTTTTTCAATGCAAAAAAGTTATGAGCTTATGGAGGCACAGACATACATGTTTCGAAGGCCCTAGCCTCCTTCGTCAGTGCCAAATGGAAAGAACAATGCGGGAGAGTTTAAATATAAAAAGAGCATAAGTTAGGCCAATCAGTTGTCAGCATGTGCCAAGCCAGGATTGGACATAGTGTTATTGGTGGATGCAAATTTAAAAGTATGAAGTAAAATTGGCGAGATATGCAGAACTGCAAAGGACTCGTTACAAATATTACTCCAATTATTATGAACATAAAAAGCCTCCACGAAATCCAACTCGTTCACAGTTGAAGGTCTGCAAATAATCTTCAATTCGGAGATGTCCCAAGTGTTTCGCGATTGAGGATTTTGAAAGATCCTGCTTTTTAACATAATTTTCATGTTCTTTTAACCTAAATTTTTAGAGCTTGCCTGGTCTGTCCCACATATCAAATTTAATATTGACAATTCATGTAATATATGCCCTGCTGATCAAATGGTTGGATGAGGTCCTTTAGTTTAGAAAACGTTAGTTTATTGATCGGTCGGTAAATAACATGAAAATTGAATTTGCTGAGTATTCTAGACATACAAGGAGAGATTTTTAAATAAAAGGGTAAGATGACGGAATTGCAAAAGGAGCATTGGACTTTCTGTGGGATGTGTTTTGGTTCGAAAGTTTGTGGAGAGCATTGTCGATAATTTGATAAGAAGCACCTCCGTCAAGGGCTACATTCCTTAAGAAATTAAGTTTGTCATTGAGAAGGGCCTGATCAGAACATATATTGATAGCGCGGTTGACAAATGTGTAAAAAGCAGACATTTTTTGTTTCATGGGATGACAGGAGCAAGAATGTGCAGAAAGACAAACAGCAAATGGTTTTCGGTAAATACTAGTGAAATTTTCTTTAATATTTTTTGAAATGAGCATGTCTAGAAAAGGCAAAGAATCATTTGTTTTTAATGGGTTACAGTTGCAGAGCTTAAATATTGATTTTGTGAAAGATACTGTCACCTAAAGTGGGTATCAAAATCTTTCACACAAAAAAATAGCCAGTTTCCAACTATATCAAGTTTGTCACCTTCAAACTTTAAAAAATTAAAAAAAAAGAACTTTTCTCTTTAAATAGGATTTTTTTTTTTTTTTTGGCATTTTAGAAAAGGATGAAAAAATGAGCTAAAAATACTGCCTTGGTACCGCAATGTTTCTGCAAAATTTGATGCAGGGGTGATTGTGAGTTCATGAAAAAATACCTGAAAGTTTTGAAGAGAAGTGTGTGGGGGGGGGGGGGAGGTCAAAAAACCAAGGCTCCTATTATTTAAGCACACTTAATTGTATAATTATACACATTAAATAATAAATTGTCTTTCATAAACAAACAAGACACATTTCATACATTCGAATAGTTTCAAATAGTTTCTAGTCAAAAACAATAGAATGGCATCTTAACATTTTTGCTTGATGAATATTATTAGTAATTATCGGAAAATCATCGAAAAAAAAAAAGGTGGGAAGACAAAAGCATAATTAAAAATATTTTATTCCTGGTATTTTCGACCATGAAAATATCAGAATCTATAATGGAAATACCGGAAATCCGGTAAAATACCGGAACACAATCACCCCTGTTGATGACACTGGAAGTTTGAGATTTTGAGAACTTAAATCACTTTTAGTTATTAATATGTTCTAGTATTTACGAGTTTTAGCAGATTAGATCTTTCATAGCTTGAATAACAAAACGAGGCAAGAGTATTTTTTCCACTTATTTAGGTTATTGTAAAGTTTTGAACAAAATGGATTCGTAACTTAATTCTATTATCAAATTACTTTTAATGGGTTTGAATTGCAGAGCGTAAATAATGATTCTGTGAAAGATATTACTTATTGCCTTTAAAAAGAGATCAAAATTCTTCATTTTAGATATCGCCACTTTTCAATGCAGCTCATTTTTATTACCTTCATTTCTTTCTTGAGTACCATTAGAAAGAATAAATTTTTCCCAATCAAAATTTTTTTCGTTAATATTTTTATATGGAGACGACATAATTCTAAATCCGGAACATTCTCAGATTGTCAAGAAATTCATGCATACTACACACAACTAATCATCTGAAATTCAGAATAGTAGAATGAATCTATTAACTACCATAAGTACTTTAAACTCCTAAATTTCAAGTTTTCAATATAACTAGCTACCAGGGCAGCTAGATTAGTTTCCTGTGGCATGTTGATGCATAACCTTCTAGCCCCCTAACCTACCCCATTCTGATATTATAATATTATTTTTGTTACAGGAAAAAGATCCATTCTTTCTAATGGTACTAGCAAAAAGATTGAAAGTGAGAGTCACTTTGGATGACAATATCTTTTACAAAATTAATATTGATGCTTATTAATGGCAACGCCCTAAAGACAAGTATTTTGATAATTAATTACTTGAATTTAAATCAGAACTTATGACAATTTAAAATCTATGTAAAAACGAAAAAAAAAAAAAAAAAAAAAAAAAAAAAACCTGCAAGTTTTGGTCAAGAGTTTACATTGATACTACACAAAATCTTACAAAGTTTAAAATCGCAAGAATACTAGAATGTATTAACTAACAGTATTTAAAAATCAAAGTCTTACATTTTTTTAAAATTCTTTTCCAAAAGAACATCATTGAAAGAAAACCTATTTTGATTGAAAAAAAAAAATCTATAGCACATTGAAAACAGGCTATTTTTTCAGGAGAAGGATTTTGATACCATTTTGGTTGCCAATATGTTTAAAAAATTATTTTCGTGAAGATATTGTACATCTTAAAATATACGGACATTTTTCCCACCTGCCTTCGTTAAGTTTTCAAGGTGTTCGGATGGAGGCACTAGGTCACTTGACATGGAATGACTCCCATATAAAAATAAAATAGCCATTACAATAATGGCTGAAATTACAATCTTAAAACCTACCACTAGAGTTAAAATTTAAAAGTAATAAAATTCCGTACTGTTCGTAACATTGTGATTTTCCCAACTAGAAACAAAATTAAAATGACCAATTATTACAGAACATATATAAAACTCTTACCATAGGTTCAGCCTGAGTATATGCTTTGATATCAATCAAATGCTTCAAAATAGGGTCATCATATTCCTATAAGGTTAAAATTATTAAATCATGCATAATAACAAGTATAATATAAAAGAAATGCTGGCAAATACCTACCTCGATCATATCAGCAACTGTTGGAGCATTTTTCAATGCAGTCAACCAGAATTCAGGAATGCCTTTGATATCTAATGAACATAAAAACTAGTTTATTACATCCATAATCACTTTATAAAAAACAATTAAAAAACGTGATACAAGTTAGTATAAAAAATGCTTCATTTTTTAGTGTGAAAATTCTTGCTCTAATTTGAGCTAGTATGTTTTATTAAGCAAAAGATAGCTATGGGAACAAACATGGATGCCCTTCTCCCCTTCCCCAGGAGTGTTCGAGGATTTCTTAAGGTCAACATAAGCATTTTCATAGGCTATTTACAGTCATGAATTGCTTGGAATGACAATGACAGGCCTGTTAGCAGCTATTTAATGCTACAGATTTGGCAACAAATGTTGATAGATGCAGTCAATTTAAAATCTAAATTTAAATAAACGAAATCAGACATGTGACTGAATAGGATAAAATATACTGAAATTATATGGCTGTTTAAACTAATACAACATTATTAGTTTAGTAGTTCATCCTTCAGTTTGTCTCAATAGAAAGCTATTTTAATTGGATGCATGAAGTTGTTGAATTTAGCCTGCTAAATATACAGCTAAAATAAGCAGAATTAAGGTAGCATCAGGGCTTGAAAAATCTTTCAAATTTTACTTGCCACGCCGGGCATGTTTGTCTAAAAAGTACATGCGCGAATAAAATTTTTACATGCCCAGTTTTATTTTTGTTGTTTATAAATAAAAACATTTGAATTTGAACAGTGTTAAGACTGATTGCCAAGCTACAAAACATCCATAGCATATGAGCTGGGCTAAAGACAATGTACCTGTCAATTAGCTTTTACTTTCATCTCTTTAGAAGTCCATATTAATGTCATTGTAAAAGACAAATTCTAATCTAGAGGAAAACAGCAAATCATACAAGCTAACTCAAATTCTATTCTATCAGCTAAAATGATATGCAACTTATCATTATCTTTTACTTGGGCAGTCAACATGTTAATCAGACAAAATATTAAATTGAAAGGCCAGGGGGGACAAGATGAAAGTGACCAAAAAGCAATTTCAAGAAAAACTAAGAACAAAGTTTGTTTTCTCACAACTCCTTGTGTAGTTGATAGAGTTTTCACGCACATCTCGGTCGATTCTCATCTTTTTTCCCCCTTGTTGTTCTACCAGATGATAGTACTCCTTCATAGCCCTTAGATAGTGCTAATATCTCAAAATTGACGAAAAAATGACTTTCATCTTTAGAAGAATAGTATAGTTTTATGAATAGTAGACATTGCAAAGCATTCCAAACAAAAATAGAAGTTTTCCCAATGAGATCAGATAAAAAAACATCAGATAAAATAATGAGAACTCTTGCCATTTTTTAAAACACTTTAAGCCATTGATTTTGCAAATTTGTTAAGTTGTGAAAGGTTTCAGTTCAAAAACAAGAGAAAATGCACATACCAATAGATTCATCTGTCTTCTGATCAGTATCATCTTCAACTTTAACCTTTTGTATCTCATTCTAAAGAATAAATAGTTACAAAACATTCTTTAAATAAAATAAAAAAAAAAATAATCTATATTAAACTAAAAAAAAATATTAAAACTTACTGAAAGTTCCAATTCTTTTTCTGAATCTGACTGGAAATCGCATTCTTCATCAGTAGGAACAACAGAACCATTCACAATAGCAGCACGCTATTAAAACCAAAAAAAAAGTTATTTATTCATATAAACTTCTCACACATCACTGATCAGGGAGATAAAGGAAATTCCGAAAGATAACAAAACAATCAGTTTCATAAAATCGAGGAAAGAAATTCCAGATTTCAGAATTTGATGAACTTAGGATTGCTACCAAAAATTAAAAATTCTCTTTGACAATCCCAATTTCTGCCAATTTCTTTTAGAGCTTTGATCTTCATCTAATAAATCAAAAAATAATCCTACTCATCCACCCTGCACAGATAGTGGATGAAAGCTTCAAGCAGTATTTAGTAAGAAATACACAAAAATTTAGCAAGTCAATTTTAAAGTTTGTACTCGGCATTATGAACATATAATATAAATTCACTGTATTTTGAGGTAAAACTTACCTTTTCATAAAAAGGTTGAAATTTCTTCTCGTATTTCATTTCCAATTCATGTAATTCCTTGAAAAATTCTACTTCTAAGTTTACATGTGCTAACTGAAGTTTTTTCAGAGCCTTTACATTCCTTTGGACTGGTTTTGGCAAAAATGTCGCTGATGCATTCAGCATATTTCCTAAAGTAGTTTTGAAAGCAGCAAGCATGTCTGTTTCTTTTATTACACCGTCACCAGTATCTTCTAAAGAAACAAATAAGTCTTTAGTAGTACAATATATTATTAATAACATTACACACTATTAATCAAACAAAATAAATATGTTGCTACTAACGTGCAGGTTGGTCGGGTTCTACTTCAACTGCTTCAGTATCAGCTTCTGATTTTACAGCAGTACCATCACCACTTTGCTCAATACTGAAAAAATGTTAAGTTACCGTCACATTTCAGAAGTAAAAAGTCATTAAGATACAATGTTAGTAACAGAACAAAGAAATTTGAAAATACTTCATTTTATTGTCAATCATTAGAATTGAATACGAAAACAAAACAAAAAAAAAAAAAGTTTTTTCTATAATACATTAAAACTGTTTCAGTTCCTTAATTTCATTACCCTCTAACATTTTAATGATAATTGAAAATAGATTAAATTACCTTCACTGAAAAATCAATGGAGACAGCACGTATAATTTTATATAAATAGATCTTTTAAATTTTATAAAAATATATGTACATAGCTAAAAACTACTGTCTAACAGCAACTTATTCTCACACAAAAATAAATATAGCTACAGCACTTAATTCTCAAGCTAACCAATTTTCTAAGTTATAAATAAATTAAATTATAGTTAAAATAGACAATTTACCTGAAGCAGAAATGTTTTATACTTAACATTTTAACCAGACAAAATTGCAATTATCTAAGTGAAGTTAGATATCCTGATGGTGATGATTGAATAACTTTTACAATTCATTAATAACTTTATTTTAGTTTTTCAATTTCATTATTTTTAACATTTTAATGCTTCAATATGTTTATTATGTTATCAATTTAAGAGCAAATCAGAGCATTAAAAATGGGAGCATTGGCAAGGATTGAGTTTATGTCCTAAAAATTTAAATCAACTGTAGTTTATGAAAATTTATATAAGTTGATTCTATAACCAAGTTATTTTCTTTCAAGTTAAAATTTCTTTTTCATTCATATTCTTTCTCATTTGTGCAGAGTTGATATGCACCTGTGAGCAGTGACAGCTATGCTACAAATCAGCCATGTCAAATCTTTCCCTGAATTTTTTAAATCACACAAACACTAAACATGAGTCAACCCATAAGAAAGGTACTTATCATAACAGAAATGAATTTTATTGAAAAACAAATTAAAAAGGAATTTAAACATTTCTGAGCTTTGCTTGCATTGTGTAGTAAACATTATCAGGAAACTATGACATTAACACCTATCATTTTTACCCTATATGTGTCTAAATTTGTTCAGAGCCTGAAGTAATAACATCTAAAATTTTAATTATAAATTTGTCTTATGTTCAAATTATATGGCATTTAATACACATGACGATTTAAATACAACAGCAGAAAGATAGCAAAACTTGAGTTACCTGTTAAATTTGCGATTTAAATGACCAATGTTACAAAATAGAAACCTCAGATACATCGTTAAATTTATTAGTCAATCGCAAGCAGCTTTTAGTATCTAAACTAAGAAATTACTTGATATAAATCTTAATTTTCAAGCAGTGTCGGACTATTAAACTATCAGAAAAGCAAGCTCTCTTGAATAAGCCTCATAGGGCATTTAATAATTAAAAGTACTTGTTATACTTACTCTTTAGGGTCACCCATTGCTTTTGCCGTTACCAATCCTAAAATTAAAAAATCATTAGATATTAGAAAAGGTTACTTTTAAATACGCAGTTTTACATAGAATTTCATTTAATGAAATTATTAAGCCGCACGCGCCAAACAAAGGAAACTTATTTAAACAACTTATAGTTCATTAAGGCTCTTAGAGATAATTTTTTAACATACTTTTCACCAACGAAATACAAAACGTTCAAGCAATTAAACAAAAAATAACAAAAGCATTTCTTTTTAATTAATTTTTTTAACTGCGCGATTCATTTACCGCAGTATAGATGCGTAAGAACGATGTTATTTTTAACACAGTGGAAAAAAAATTAGTGGAAAACAGAAACAGAGAAAAAATGCTACAAGATATCTGAATTTTTTCAACTCAATAAAATAAATTACTTAAAATGACAGAAACATTTCACATACCTCGAGGAACCGGGCACACACCAGGCAGTGAATAAAATAATGGCGGTAAAACGAGGGAGCCCGCGTATTGCCACTAAATACGTTACTAAAAATCGATTTTGCAATGTATCTTCTTTGCTTACAGTGTTGTTACTTGTTAAGGAGCAAAATCAGTTTCTGAGCTGATATTGGATCAAATATTTTATTTAATTTGCCTTTATTGTACTTGAAGGTTTTTTTGATTTCACTATAAGGAACAATTACATATGTAAATTAAATTTCATTTAGCACATGACACGAATTCATGAAAAATTGCTTACGAGATGGCATCAAAACAAGCTTGTCTTTTAAATGTTTGATTGTTTACCAAATGGGCGTGATGGAAACTAGTTGGTATAGGTTTTCCTGTAATATGATTATTTATCAACAGACATCTCTTAAATGGAGGAACAGTCTGAAAGGATGAGCTTATTTGAAATTCGTGTTACACCTGAGGAGAAATCTTACAGCTTTGGGATTTTTACCTTACGACGTTTAAAGCAACTTTTTAGCATAATTCTCTCGAAACGAATAAGTGTTATATTTGTACTGTTAATATGTGTTTTGGCACTAATTCAAGAGTACTTAGTTTATAACGTAGGCGTAATACCTAGCGGGTTTTACAAAGTGTTGGGGGATAAAAATTGGAACGCATTTTGGTTACAAGTTTTAAAAGCAACACTTCTCATATGTGCTATTTGTTCCGTTTTGAGCTGTAGTAATTATATAACTAACGTATTTTATGTGTCTTCCAGAGAAATTTTGACAAATCGTTTGCATGCCTTATATTTCAGTAAAAATAGATTTTATTATTTAAATACATTTAAGCGAATTTTGACGGATAACCCAGATCAAAGAATAACTCAAGATATCGACAAATTTTGTCAAAAATTTAGTTCAGTTATTAAACCAATCGTCATAGCTCCTTTTACTATTTCTTATTACTCATATAATTGCTTTCAAACTACTGGTTGGGTTGGTCCTACATCTATATTTCTTGTCTTTATTGTATCTGCAGCTTTTAGTAAACTATTGATGAAACCAGTGATGCTGAAAGTTATCCGCCAAGAAAAATGCGAAGGATATTTCCGATTTAAGCACATGCATATAAGAACAAATGCAGAATTGATTGCCTTTCAAGAAGCTGATAAAGCTGAATTATATCGAACGGATTCAAAACTCGTGGATTTAATCATAACCCAGCAGTCTCGTTATTTAAAAAACTTTCCTCTCGATTTCTTTACAAATTTTTTCAGTTACATAGGTAGCATTGTGAGTTATTTAATTTTGGCATATCCTATTTTTTCTGGGTTGTATTCTGGTCTCACGCCTGCTGAATTAAGTGCTCTTATTAGCAAGAATGCTTTTGTGTCAATCTATTTAATCTCCTGTTTTTCAAGCCTCATAAATACATCTACCGCATTTAGTGAAATTGGAGGCCTTACACACCGCGTATGTGAAATACTAGATATTTTAGTTATAAACAATGAACCAATCAGCAAAGACACTTGGAAATATTATGACAGCAATTTAATTCTAAGAAATGAAGGTATGATTTTTGTAAAAAGAAAAAAATTATAATTGATAATTACAATTGTTTTAAATAATGTAATTGTGCTTTTTTATTTTATTTTTTTAATATTAAATTACACGATTGATGTGTCCATTTGCATAGTTAACAGCAATATTTGGCTCAGTGTCTTACATCATTTTACGTTTTATTACTTATAGAATTTGATCCCATCAGAACTGAAATTCATGGGAAAGTAAAAACTGCAATAAAAATAACCTATGTGTGCAGAAAATATAAATTATTTTATTAATTGTTTTAAAGTACAAAGTTATTGCATGCATATGTTTTGGGGATATAGGAAAGCATTTTTTTAACAGAAAAAACTTAGGTACTAACTACCAGAAATTTTTTGCGAACAATCCAGCCTGTTTATTAGAGTATCTGTTTAAGAAACATCCCACTTAATGTAATAAATTTTGAATGTACCAAACTATTTAGTTTATCATTTTTGTCCTGGATAATGGAATATCCTGTTTATTAGAATATTTTTTGTGACAAATTGGCTAATCCATTGAGTGGATTCCGCTATATCGTTTCTTATTCCAAGGTTACCATTGTTATCGGATATTTAGGTCAATAAATATTATTACTAATTTTTTTTCAAGAGAAAAAAAAAAATCTGAGGTGGGGTAGAGATCACATAGATCCTTGTATGCCTATTAAATCTATATTTTTTACCAACTAGAAATTGAAGAATGTGTACTCATGAGTTACAAATCATGCATCTTAAATAAGCATTTGAAATA
The DNA here is from genome assembly GCA_038373865.1 of Uloborus plumipes. Taxonomy (NCBI): domain Eukaryota; kingdom Metazoa; phylum Arthropoda; class Arachnida; order Araneae; family Uloboridae; genus Uloborus; species Uloborus plumipes. Next base: position 24,002 of record JAXGGA010008909.1, read on the forward strand.
TGAAATTGCAATTTACAAAAACTTGAAATAAGTTCTGTGTGGTTTTGTAATTACTATCACTTGTGAAACATTAAAAAAGAACAAAACTGCAACACAAAGTTCTTTAGAGTAAGGAGAAGAAAACATTAGTTAACTCCAAACCGATACAGGAAAGATAGTTTCATAGAGTCACAATAAAAATGTTGACAAAATTTAATATGGGTTTTAGGGGAATAATACTAAAGCAACTTTATTCCTTATAAGAGGATAGCAAATTATTGTATTATAATTTTTTTCTTTTCATTTTTAAAAATATTTCAAAATTTTATTTTAATTTTTTTTTTTTCTATTATTGGTTTAGCAAATTAAAGAAAAAGTTTCCAGCCAAAATGTTACTAGCTTGTTTTCTATGAGCTATAGCTAGTAACATATTTTGATGTTGTAAAGCAAATGTACTTCATGAAGAACAATGAAACTAACTACACTAAAAACTTGAACAAAAAACAGAGATAATATACAAAATGTGAATGGATACTTTAGCAAATTTATCTAAATACTATTTCTATGTATTGAAACTTTTACTTTTTTTAGGTGATTGTAATACTGCAGTCATTGAACTAAAAGATGTAACCTTCTGTGCACCAAAAGAATCCAAGCCATTGGTAGCTAATATTTCACTGCAAATAAAACTCAACTCAAATCTTCTTATCACAGGCAAGAGTGGTAGTGGTAAAACATCATTATTCCGGATAATAAAGGGACTGTGGCCAGTTCAGTCTGGGTCAGTCATCAAGAAATTGCCTTTTCAACCATCAACAATATTTTTTCTGCCTCAAAGGTCATTGCTTTCGGATGGGACATTAATGGAACAAATTGTGTATCCATTAATTTTGCCAAAACATCTAAAGCTCAGTGAAGAAGATCTGATTTTTATTCGAAGGTATAACTTCATTTCCATTCTAATTTCCCTTTATTTTTTTGTATTTTATTATTTTTTTCTCAGTTTGATTTAATTCAACAAAAGTTTTAATTTTTACACTGCATTATCCATATAAAACAAACAGCATTTTTATATGTGTGTACTTTATACAAATCCACAGTTTACGTCGGATCTGGACGAAATTTGGCAGGGAGATACTCGGGCACCCGGGAAGGATCATAGGGTGGTTTTTGAGAGGGAAAGAAGTACCGATCTGTTTGAATTTCAAATGAAGGACTTCAAAATGGCTCTTTCTACTACAAAATGGCTCTATCTAGTGAAGTACTTATCGGATCTTCTCGATCTTACTCTCATTCGAAAGAATGCAAAAAATATCTGTTAGGAAAGTTTCTTTCCAAAGGTTTTCAAAACCACTAATTGCTACCCCCACCCTGAAGAAAGATATGGGCATTTGAAAATTTGTAAATATCCATTTTAAATTGGATTTCTAAAAATCGTCTGCACGAGCGTGAAAGAAATTAAATAAAGTAAAATGGGGTGTATAGGAACAGCGGGGTCAATCGGAACAAAACTTCTCGACCGTACAAAAAAATTCTTCATAAATATACTATTGGGTGTTTTTCGCCATGAATTTTTTTTTTTTAGAAAGGTAAGATCATAGGAAGTAGGAAAAAATTACTTTTGTCCATCTGGCAACTCTACTGGCTTCTAAGGAGGGCTGCACGTGGAATGCTAGAAAACATCACATTTTCATAGACTGCAAAACTTCATATGCAGGAACAAACCTTCTTAAATTTAAAAACTAACAGTGGTATGTTTCAATTATACATGTATCTGAACAACAGAATACCACATTAGAATTTACATTTTTTATAAATTGTGTCATAAAAAATGAAGAATTCTAAAAAATGTCATAGGAAAAAAATTTGAGGGGTGAATCGGAACACTTAGTTCTGTTGTTCCAATTCAAACTTATTTGAAAGAAACTGTTTGAAAAATCAAGATTCTAACCCCAATTCTTCTAATCAAGACAATTACAAGAATTTATTACTGTTTATCCCTTCTCTCGAGCAACTAGATCTTAGAATAACAAAAAGTTGCAGATTTCAAAAAAATTTTTCTCCAGGAGACGTTTTTTACTTAAAATACGAGGGGGAAAGTCACATAGACTTTATGTATTAAAAGCACACAGACAGTGATGAATAAGCAAAAAAATCTTTCAGGACAATCCCCGAAATCCAGAGATTTCAAGAAACTAAAGAAAAGGCAGATTTTATTGCCATAGATGTTATAAAAACTTAAGCCAAGTCACAATTGCTAGTTTTAAGGACAAGTACATATTTGTGGATGACATGAGTGACTTCCATTCATATTAAATCTTTGTATTTCAATTCAAAAGCATTTCTTAAAATTACTTTTCATTTTTTATAAGTTCAAAATTATTTTGAATTTTGACGAATTATAAAGGTTTACTGGTATTGAAATTATACATTTATTTGACAGTAATTATCTGTTCTTATTCTCCCCCATCAATATTACTCATGTTTGGGAGACCTATTACAGGTTGAAGTGAAATTATAAAAAATTTTAACATGTATTCCTATTGACCCCTATCAGCGAGGTGATTCAGAACACCCATAATGTCCTACATATTTTAATAATAATTGTTCAAAATGTTTTGTCTTTGCTTGGAATATCAAAAGTAAAGCAAGACCAAAGTTTTTGCCTAAAAAACCAAACTAAAAAAAAAACTTTTAACTGCTTTTTTTACAATCAAAGCTGAAAAGTGTTCCGATTCACCCCATTTTACGGTAGCATGAAATAAATTATTGATAACAAAAAGGTGTTGCCATTTTGTTCTTGAACATAAACAAATAAAATTCTTGCTTTTGCTTTTCCTGTAGCGGGGATTTAAAACTTTTTTGGCGATTGATTCATTTTTTGTACTACGCAAAATGTCGACTTTAATCTAATCGGGACTTTTATAGACACGCATTACTTTGACATAAATTTTATTTTCAAGGTATACCTGTCAGAGCCAGGCCACGCAGCTAGTTCAAAATAAATGTTTTCCACCCTAATGTAATTCATACAGGCTTCTGAAGCTTTTTCAACAAAAATAAGTCAGCTTCATTTTTATGCTTTTAAGAGAATGAAAATAAGTTTCGAAATTTGAGTGTTAAAATTTCATGAATTGCATTTTACTTGCATATTTAAAAAGGCTTTGAGCTTGAACAGCCAGAACCACCTCTTTCTTGCACCAACGCATTTCTGGATATGGTTGAGATATCCAAGAAATCTAAAAGACGTCTGGACGTGTATTAGACATATCTGGATATCTTGGAGATATTCGTGGTTGTCTGGGTTGCTACAAACCATCAATTATCTTTCCTGTAGAAATGAGAAGAGTAAAAATGTGTAAATGATTGTGGCATTTTAGCTATGTGGTGTGAGTAGAGTTCGCTAATGCAATAGCAGACGAATGCAAAAAAATTGAATATTCACAACTTTTCTTTATTTTACACAACTCTTGGTTAACTTAAATATTTACATAGATAGCGATGATGCTGTCCAAATTTATATCAGGTCGGCGCTACCGCGCACCTCTGGAAACTAAATTCCGAATTAATGCTCGGTCACGAGCACAGAGAAAAAAAACGAACTCCTTACCCGGAGTTCTAAAGTGATCTCCTCTTTAAAAAATGAAGTTTTAGTCTGCCAAAACTTTGTCGGGGCGTCACCCCTGCACCTTCATTTTTTTCATTGGCTAGCTGTTGTCGCTGCAATCGGGGCCCACACATTCTCAGTGACCCCATTTGCAGGACAAGGGGCCCCAGAAAGTCTGGACCGCCTTCCTCTGTCGGCCCAGGGTCCACCGCACAAAGGCAGAGTGTAAAATTGGCCACAAACGCCCCGACGGTGACAAAGGGTGCAGTATCATTCCAAGATATTGACACCTCCGTCTCATCGGCGCCTGGTGCCAATCACATCCAGTCAGGTAAGGGGATGGCTAAGATGCCACATGATTAATAATACATTTATATCAGACCTCAGATGGCTTCAGGCATAACTTTATAGATTAGATAGAACACAACAGTTTTGAGGTAGAAAATGACTACAACATGAAATAACTACTTTAAGTTTATTATGAAGAATCAAATTATTTTTTTTTATTTCAACATTTTCCCCCCTTAATGCATGGGTGATTTAATTTTTATTGAAAAATGTCAGCAAAGGCATATTTTTTATACGATAAACATTACAGAACAATGTTTTTCTTGTTTCTCGCGAAATTCTTAAAAATGAAAGTTTAAAAGTATCCCAATACTTCTGGCTATATAATTTATTTATCAAACATTGATAGCTTAAAAGAAGTGTGCCTGTAGTATGATAAGGTAGGGAGGGGGTGGGCATAACCTGTACCATTAAAATTTTTAGAGAAAGGTAGTGTTTTTTATTTCATTTTGTCAATATTGGGGGGAGGGGAATAACCATGGTTAAAAGTACTTAAGATTCCTTTTTTTCACAAGAATCTTGCGAGTGTTTGAGCCTCAAAAGTTTAGAGAATGCTGTTCAGTTTTGGTCTCCTTATCTGAAGAAAGATATTAATTTATTGGAAAGGGTACAAAGAAGGGCTACAAGGTTAGTAAACGGATTTTCTAATTTAGACTATGATTCCAGACTTAGAATGCTTAATATGTATAGTCTTGAGCAAATGAGAACCAGAGGGGACATGATTCAGTTATTTAAATTTATCAAAATGAATGTTAGATTTTTGCACAGAAAGCAGGACAAGGGGTCATTGTTTTAAGCTGTTCAAATCTCAGGCTAATCTGGAAATTCGAAAAAATTACTATTTTAGCAGGGTAGTGGGAACTTGGAACAGTTTACCGGAAGAGGCGGTAAGGAGCAATGGAGTAGATAGCTTTAAGAGGGCCGTTGATCTTCATTGGGGTCTTTAATTTGACTAGGACCAGCCCAGTTGGGCCCAGAGCCTGCCGCTGGTCGTCACATTTGTATTTGTATGTATAAAACTATTTTTCTTGCATGCAGGAATATCATAGATGTCCCCCCTCCCCCTTTGCATTGAAATTTTTTAACTATCTATTTTTATAATACTTCAACTCTATTATTTTTTTAAGAATGAAAGTACATTTTTTTAATAGATGATGAAAATAAAAATAAACTTTTTACACAACATTTTTTTTTTTATTATGCACCTTGAAACAACAATAATTAATGCATTATTTTGACCAAATTTAATTTCTACTAGATATATGTCCACCAAGTTTTTGGTACAACAATAACTAACCTAATGCAGGGTCTTAGCATCGAGTTGTGATAATCATATTTTACCAATCTTTATTTTTGATACAATCACTATTTTTACTTGGAGTTAAGATAATCAATGTCTCTTATAATTCAAATGTAATTAATATTAATTTGAAACTATGTGCATGTACAAAAATTTCTTGTAGTATTCAAAATTTCACTGAGTTCAGGCATAAAAGTTATATGGAACTTGAAAGTTATTGAGAAACTTTGCAACTACCTTGGGTGAAGCTTGTAGCAACAACACACAATGTGAAAAACATTGTGTGTTGTTGTTCCAAAGTACAGGTAACAGATATAATTGAATTTTGTATGAAAATAGTTTTGAATTGTTGATCATTTTTCTAGTGAATTACAGTTTGCTGACTTAGAACATTTGTTAAAGAAGACTGGCGGATTAAGTGCTGAAGTGGATTGGGATTGGAATGACATACTTTCTCCAGGAGAAGCTCAACGCCTCAGTTTTGTTCGTTTGTTTTACCATAAACCGAAACTTGCATTCCTGGATGAAGCTACTAGTGCTTTAGGATTCCAAGTGGAAGAAAAACTTTATAAGAGGTGTAAGGATTTAGGCATAACTGTGATAAGCATTGGTCATCGCACAAGTTTAATGAAATATCATGACAATGTTCTGCATCTTGATGGAGAAGGTGGGTGGACTTTATCACCAGTTTCTGAGAATAGATCAGATGAATCTATTTCATTGTGATAGACCAGAGAATATTTTCTTTGCAAATTCAAAGTTTTGTAATGTAGAAATTGAGACACACTTGAGAAATCAGGCCAAGCTGAATTAATTACGTTAAAATGTAATTTCAATATTATTAAATTGTGATTGCATCACATAGCTAGGATTATTTATTGTACAGCAATCGAAAAGAACAGTTTAAATTTAGCTTTTTTCCCCCTTGATCTGATTTTGTAATTGATTTTATAAACCTCTCTAGTCTTAATATTTAAACTCATGACTATGTTTGAATAAAAATAGAAAAATCAAGAAGCTTTGGTTTTTATTTTATTATTCCTGCTAAAATATAGACTTTTTTTTTCTATGTGCCATGGATATACAATGTATTTTCTTTCAACAAGCTAGTCAATATGCAATTCTTTTGTGTCTCAGTTTGTTACTGGTACATTTTTACAATACTAGTAGTTTACACATATATTCTTGATAGCAATCTGTGTGTATATATATGCATCACATAAAATACAATGGTTGCCAAATGTAAGAAATATTAAATGTGTAGCTTAAACCATTTAAAATATGAAAGCACGTGAAGATATGTGATTCTGGTAATTCTTACATTTGCATAATATGAATGAAGTTTTTAGACTTGAAAAAAATATTTTGAAAAATTCAAGCAACTTCTTATTTATTCCACTATTTTTTCTTATCTAAATGTTATTGAAACTGACTGTCAAAATATTTATTTCTTAACTTCAACAATTAGTGATATGTTGCAAACAATAGCATATTTTAAAATATTTGTTCATTTTTAGATCTTTTTTGTAATTTTGACTAGAAACTAAATTGATTTTCAAGCTGTGCAAATAGCTTGGGTTGAAAACATGATTTCTCAAATGATTCTCTTCCAAAAGTTAACTGTTGTTACTTAGTATAGAAATTAGTTTAGATTAAAAAAACTGAAATAAACTATCTAAGTCAGAGATGGGGAACCTTTTTGTCACTGGAGGCTGCCTTAAAATTGTGTTGTAACAAAGGAGGCTGCATGTGCTAATAGATTAATAAAATTAACTTTTGTATTACTATTTAGCTGATTATTTAACATAAATTACAACCAAAAATATTTTTTGAATCGTTACAATATTAAGATAATTTTTCATAAGCAAATTTGTGTTTAAACATTACTTCAAATGAAATAAAGAAAATTAGAATATATCATTTTAAGTATTTAAAAAATCATATTTTTAAAAATACTAGTTTTGAAAAGCTAACATATTAAATCAAATACGTGGTAGATGTGCTGATAAAAATCTGAAAATATCTTTGTGCATGTTCTTGTATTAAAGATTCCAGGACACCAATATCTTTATAGAATGTTTCATTAAATATCCTAACTTTAAGCTGACGACTAACGCTAGTTCATCATGAACTACGTCTTACTTTGCACGTAATTTGAACTGCTTTATGTGCAACAATTTAAAAATCAATCTTTTAGTGTTTAAAATCTATGTAGTTAAATATTAATACAAGAGTCTGCTCTTATTAAGGATGCACAAGAAACTCTCGGAGGCCACATGCAGCCTTGGGGTTGCAAGTTCTCTACCTCTGATCTAAGTATGTCAAATATTTTTTTTGCTATTGTTGAGGAATAAGCTATTCATTAGTATTAACTGATGTTAATTGTCAATGAGTATCAGCATGATTTTTTTTTACATTGAAAGGTTGATTAGAACTCAAATAGCTATCAAAGTGTAATATTATTCAAATGATTATTTAATTTTATATTTAAAAAATAAATAAAATCCTTTGTAAAAACCTGTGATATTTGTTATAGTTTAATAATATTTTTGTCTTATATTTTTATATTATTTGAATTTTATACACACGAATACAAGAGTTACCATTGTGTCAGCTATTTAATGAAATTCTTTAGGGGTGTCCCCCCTCCAAGAGTAAGCAGTCCCTTCCCAATACTGTAAAGACTCCCCCCCCCTCCCGAAAAATACTGCTGTCAATCTCCGCCCCCTCGAACTCTAAAAATGTTGATGATGCAGTATGTAACACCTCTATTAGGTGGGCAGCCCTTGAATTCTTGTTTATGACAATGCATAAGAAAAACTTGTGGAAGAAGTTATCAATTAGTTGAACAAATTAACCTCACTTAGGTTTGATTTTCAGTGAGAAATTTATCTTTCAGAACAATGACAAAAATTTATTTCTATCAATTGTAAAAATAGCAGTAAATTTGTGTTCACCTTTAATTCCTTAATTGTAATTTTATCAACTCTTACTATTTATCCTTTGAATTATACTTTTATTTTGAATGACACAATTAATTTTTTGCTCATGAACAATTCTAGCAAAAAATGAGGCCAATTTTATGTTGTTAGTGACTTTATATGTTAATTTTTATATTCATTTTGCATACTAAACATTAAATTTTGAGAATCTTTTTACTCTTCCACGTTATGGTCTGCAAAGTTATGGTGCTAATTAATTGAGTCTGGAAAAGAAAGTTTTACCGGCAGTTCTCCTAGCAATAAATACTTTTTTTTTTGTCTCAATGGTGCTTTTTTGCCATTGGACAGCAGACATCACTTTGTGTTCATAGAAGATTCGAAAACGTAACTAACAAAATAAAAATGTTACTTGGAAAAACCAGTCTTTATCTCTCCTTACTTCTATTATGTCTTCTGTTACTCCTATGTTAGTCATAAAGTTCAACTTACTTTTTTATAAAATTAATGATGGCGTTACAGCAGCCAATCAAATCAAGGAAATGTTATGACATAAAATGAAGGTATTAGTCAACAATGATGGTCTGTTTTTAGCTGAAATCTTATCTGCATGTTAGCTTGAAATTAGTAAAATTAATGATATTCCCACAACATTCACCCACAATATTATAGGATTTGTGTAAAATTTTGCTTAAAATTAAACTAAACTATTAGGCAATAATCAATTAATTTTGTTAAACAATATTGAAGTGTTACTAGGTATGAGGTCATATACCAAATTTTTAAAGAATTCAAACTCAAAAAGTGGGTGAAATTGAAATAAGATTCCAGTAAAGAAGCAAATTAAGGAATGCTTTGATCATTGGAATTTGGTATAATCATCAAATTTCAAACAAGTGTTTTATTCAGTCAGTATCAGCTAGAAAAGATGATACTGACAATTGAAAACATTAGTCATACAAAATTTCATTGACATGTTCAATGAAATACATTAGCTGTTATTCTTTGATGGAAATAGGTAAAGTTGTCATGAGTACCAGTTATTAAAACTCTAGATGCACCTAGGAAAAACCAAAATATCTTCCTGCTACTTTCAACTTACAGTATAACTTCGATTTAACGATACCCGATTTAACGATTTCCCCAATTTAACGATACATTTCACTGGTCCCGATTCATAGGCCTTGAATTTAATGTTAAAACTTCCTCAATTTAACGATAGCTTTCCTCGATTTAACGATGATATCGGGCAGGGCCAAATTATCTCTCGTCAAAAATACAGTAGTATATGTTTAAAATATTTTTCTGGCTATTTTACTTGCAACAGCATGAGACCTCATGTTCCAATAGTAAAAAGATTCATCCTTTAGTAACGTCCAAACTTCTAGCATTCCGAACAAAATTTTTTTGCACCTTGAGAGGAGAGTGATCAGTCGAAAAAAATGAGGTTGGAAACAGTGAAATTTTCTCAACACGAGAAAACAAAGATCGATGAAATAATTTTGGAAATAATATAAATGCGCAGTTTTCTTAAAGAAGCAAAATAACGTATACTTGTTTACGCGTTCACTTAATTATCAATAGTTTAATCCGTTTAACTTATAAGTATGCTTTCTCGATTTAACGATATCCTCGATTTAACGATAATTTTTTACAGTCCATAGGCAATCGTTAAATCGAGGTTATACTGTACTTTACATCAGTTGATAGCAAATTGTAATAAATCAGACTGAATGATATAACACTATTTTTGCAATACAACTGAAGTGCGCAAGTCTTATCTTTTTTTAATTCTGAAGAGTTATAGGCTACTTTTTTTACCAAGTACCAATTTTGTTTGTAGTAGTGATAAAGCTTGACTAAGATACTTTAGTGTTGAATGAGCGAGACAAGGGATTTGTAGGAAATTACATAATCAGTTTTGTGGTGGTAGCTAGCGGGAGTGCCCTAGTTTTTCATAATATGTACATGAACATCTGTACTAACATTACGTTATGAGTTTGTTTCAATTCAAATATGACTTCCGTTGGGTGATGGATCTTAGAGGAAAAGTTATGTGTCTGTGTTTTTTTTTTAAATATATATTTTTATGTAACATATTTCTAAAAAAATATTTTTGCTGATAAGTTTTTATACAACCTTTTATAAACTTTTTACAGTGAAAATATATATTACGTAAAAATAAATGGCAGCTGTATTGGCAATGCATTAAATTTAAAATTAAAATATGTAATTGAGCTGTTTTCAATAAAAAAGTTTTTGGTTATTGTGTTTATTATAGTAATCATTTACACTTTAGCTCATGATTTTTAAAAATAAAAAACATTCATTATGAAGCATGAAGGTAAAATCCAGTTATCTCTTAGACGAGTGAAATGCTTATTGCAACCGAACTATTTCTGATTGAAATTAGGTATGGTAAATTATGGAAGCAAGTGATTACAAAATACAGTGGATGTCGCTTTATGTGATCATGGTTAACGTTATCAATCGTTTAATGTTATCAGAATCGCTAGGTCTCGTCTGGCTGTGTATAAGTGCTTTGAAAAAGCATCGTTTATTATAATCAAACTTCATTTCTTATTATCAATTTAAGAGAATTATTTTCCTCAAATCAGTGGGGGAGAAAAGAAAAAAAAAACCCTCTTTGTCTTTCTTTTGTTTAAAAATATTTTCTGAAAACCAGTGAGAAAAAGTATTTATTTCCCCTTGAGAACAAGGAATTATTCAAGCCATGAAGGCATATTATAGAAAAGAAATGTTTTCGCGAGCCCTTGAAAATATGGAGGATTCTCAAATCCCTCATCCAATAAAACAAGATTTAGAAGTCATACATTTGTTAACAATGCAATGAGACTGTCTTGGAAAAAACAGTTAAAAATAGCTTATCTCACGGAAGATTTACGAAATCAAGTAACAGCAGTGATGTAGTTATAGTGAGAAAAATGAAAAAAAAAAAAGTTCAGTCCCCCACCTATAATGAAGGTCAAGAATTCCGAATCTTGGATGGAGATTGGTGAGAAAATTGGAACTTTTACTACATTGGCTGTTGACGATATTTGCAATGCTGTTACAAAGGATAAAACTTCAATACCTGATTTGGAAGACGATGAACCCGAAAGTGCCGTGAAGGAGAGAGAACAGACTGCTGCTCATATAAGGGAGGACTAAGGGGGGGGGGGGAGTTTGAAAAACTGATCAGTTTTGTACACAGTATGATTATGAACATTTTATAAATGAATTGCGGCATAAAACTAGCAGACAAATACCATCGACGATTTCTTCTCTGTAAGTCAATAATTTACCTTTTGTATTAGTTATGTGTTTTCTTTGTTACTATATATTTTTTTTTTTTTTTGGTAACTGTAAACTACATTTATTTTATTTCAAGAACACATGAACTGAAAATACCAGTAGAAATCACCATTTGACTTATATCGTTTATTATAATCAATTGGTTATTGTTATCAAATCACTTGTGTCCAAATTTGATCACATTAAGTGGCATCTACTGCATTTTTAACATACTGTGTGGAAGAGCTTTAAAATTATTCAGGGCGAGGACTGCTGGTGGTCTTTGAAAAAGGTGAGAAAGGTAACCAATTTTAAAACAAAGGTGACTAAAAGGTGATAAAAAAGTAACTAAAAGGTGACTAAAAGTAATTTGTTAAGAAATCAAAAAGCAAAAATCGATTATCTTTTTTTCTGACTTTTACCAAAATACTATCTTAAAAGACTTAGATTCCGAACATGAATATGATAGGGCTGGATGTAATAAAATAAACCATTTTAGGTTATATTTTCAAAAAACTTTCAGTGTGTTCCAGTTCTGGGGGGGAGGGGGTTAACCAAGGCCCCTATTGCTTAAGCACACCTAATTTTATAACCATACATATATAACAATTAATTTCCTTTCATAAACTAACACATTTCATATATTCGAATAGTTTCAAATAGGTTTTAGTCAAAATATTGTGCATGCGTTTAATTAAATTGTAAATGACTAATAAAGTTACTTTTGAGCTGGTGTTGAACAACTTACTGTCGTCCTCGATTAATCAGGTAACGGATAAACGAATACCCCGCTTATACCAAATAAAATATCTCAGAAACGATACCATAGACGTAATGTTAAAGATCCCTACTTAATCGAATAAAATTTCTTGGAACAAACAGTATTCGTTTAAGCGGGGCCGACAGTATCTCCAAAAAAATATTTTAAGGAGAAAGCAAAAGCCTAACGGAATTATTGTTTGTTGTACAAAAATACTTATAAAGTAATAAAAGTTGCATTTGTTACTGAAAATATAAAAAAAAATTGATCTAGATGCAGTACCCATAAATCTCCTGATCAGTACAATATGACCTGAGTCAAAGATTTCATATTTATTAATACTGAAGTGAAATACTATTTAAAGATATTGTTATTTATGTATCAAAATACTTAAATAATTGAGACAAAAATAAAATTCAGCCACAAATTCAGCATTAAGTTTTTGACATTTGACACTCTGAAAGAGTATAGAATTTGTTTAAAACTGTTAATAATTTGATCAAAATAAAAAGAAATGTTATTTGTTTGCCTTTCAACAAGGAATAGCAAACATTGAAAATGCAAAATATGATTCTCACAGCAAACACAAAGAAATTTTAATTTTCAAAATTAAGGCACTAAAAGCATAAAAATAGCATATAAAAGAATTCAAATAAACTTACTTCAGATTTACAATTAAAAGCTCTAGGATAAACATATTATTTTTACTATCCACATAATTGAAGAAAAATAAAATAAAATCAGATTTTCAAATTTTAACTGACATTTTGATTTTTATAAAAGACGCAGAATTTCGCTCGAAAAATTTAAATTTATGATTTTTTAATACAAATATATTTCATTTATTTGTCTCCTAACTAAGGGTAATAAGCATCAAAAATGAGAAAAATTCGATTCCCATATCGGATGCAAATTGATTGCATTTTTTTAAATGAAGGCATCAAAATCAAAAAAAGATGCAAATAAAATAATTTGTTAAAGCAAAAAAGCAATTAGAATGGCATCTTAACATTTCTATTCAATGAATATTATTAATAATTCTGGGTATAATTATTGAAAACTTGAAAAAGCAAAAATAATCTGGAGGTAGGAAAATAGAAGCATAATTAAAAATATTTTATTTCCGGTATTTTCAAACATAAAAATGCCGGAAATCCGGTAAAATACCAGAGCACAATCATCCCTAGTTATGTTCAGCTTTTTCTTTAAAATCAATTAAATTAACGCCTGAAATTATGAAGTAAAGATCATGACAATGTATTTAATGAACATATATATATTTTTTAATTTTTTAATAGCTCATTGCAAAATCATCAGCATTCTTTTTCTTGTTTATCTGTAAATACAAAGCATAAATGTTCATTAAAAAGTATTGACAATAGAGAGTGAGTGAAAATCCCATCTCTATGCAAATCACCAACTGAATTTTGTTTCAAGAAAAAAAAAAAAAAAACTGCCAAGTATCCTTGGAACAGGTGCACCTGTTTTTTGTTTCCTTTTGAAACTTTTAAACGGGTGCTTCTAAAGACTTTGTTTTGTGAATGAGCCACAGTTGAAACACTTTTTTTAATGGTTGAATGAAATTGCTTTTTTTTCTTCAAAATTCCTTTTATTTTCAGGTAAGGAAAAGAATATTCACTTTTCAAAAATTCTGTTTATCAAAAATAGATTTTTCTAATACACATTTTAAGAAAGGTTTAAAAAGGTGACAAAAATTCCAAAAGGTGACAAAAAGTAACTAAAATTTCAAAAGGTGAGAAAGGTGACTGAGTCCTCGCCCTGATTATTGTATGGTGAACTTTGAAGCAAATGTAAACTAAGATTCACAAGAAACTGATGAATGAAATTCAATATTAAATTACTACTTAAATTACTTGAAACTTATACTAACCACCTTGTATAGTGGTCAGAGAAGTCACATGGGGGAGGTTCCAGATTCTAATCACTGTTTGGGCATTGATGTATAGTGCTCCTCTGAAAAATGACCTTGACAACTTTTACCTCTTTTGGAGGTAATAGGGGGGTATTTAACCCTAACGTGATTTAGGTTTCTTTCATGTAGTATCTTGACTCAAATCCAGTCAAATAAAGCGTTTTTTTTTTTTTACTAAAGCCCTGAAAAAGAGAATCATTGTCAATGTATAGCTCATTGTACCAGAGGAACTCTATACTTTCTCTGTCCTGTCCATGTTCTTTGTGTGAATGTGTTTTGTATAGTGAATGGTTGCTTACTCTATAAACAGGTCCTTATGGCATGTGTGTAGTGTGGAAGTCTGACTTCGCATTAAATTACGGTACAGTAGAAAAAGTGAAGCAGCGCACCACAGTGTGACAGTCTATCTGACACAAGACAACAACAGCATCTCAACAAATCTCTGTAAATATATCATGGATGACTTTTGAGAGAGAGAGAGTTGGGATGATTGGAAAAATTACCTGAAATGCAAAACATATTTAAATCTAAAGTTTATTTCAACTAGCACATTTTAACTGTGCTGAATGTACTCAACAATTATTTTTAGTGTCCATGGTACAAAATACTTTTAATGATGCAATATATGCAAGACTTACAAAGTAGTTTAAATATTTCCTCAATAAGCACATATTTAGGAGAAAATTTGAAGTAAAATGCAAACAGTGACGGGGGAAGTTGAAGGAATTTTTCCTGTTTTTGATAAAGCCTTAAGTACATGTATGTTGGTTCAAGGCAAGGCTTTATACATACGAGCTTGGCTCCCGTGCTATTCAATTTCTACACATACTAGTTGAAATCCAGGCTATTTGTGTCAGACTTTCTGAATATCACAGGGTTGATACACTTCTTTGGTTAGAAATGAAGCCATAGCTGTCGGCTTTTAGAAGTAGGACCTCAGGTTATAGTATTAATGACTTTTTTTTATCATTCTCTGTCCCATTAACTACTGATAAAAGAAGTATTTCTTTTCTTTACTAATAAAAAGAAAAATGAATTGTTGCATACATTTTTTTCATTTTCAAAACATTTTCAAATTGAAGTCATAGAATAAACTTCAATAATGACAACTTGGAAATAATTTTTATTCACTTATATTTTTGTGTATTTTATTTTAGAACAAACATATTACACACAATCAGTTGAACTATGCATTAGTATAATTAAATAACTTTAAAATGTTTAATATAATACTGTAAACAAATACATTTTATCACAAATCTACTTTTTGTTTTTGAGTTAAAGTTTACTGAACATTTATAAATTGTTGCAAATCACCTAGACACGTTAAGTAGTAATCCGGAATAAGCAGCTGATCTGTCTCTTGACTACTTTTCTCATACTCATGTACATCTTCTAAAGAGTTGATTCCAGTCAAGACCAACAAAGTCTTAATACCATGTTTAGTTCCAAACATTATATCTGTATTTAACCTAGAAGAAAAAAACAACACAATAATAAAACTATCAAAAAAAATATAATTTTTTCTGTTGAAATAATTACATGCATTAAAATCTGAATTATTAGCCTAAGAGCTAGCAACGTTAAAAAAATAATAATTCTGAGACGCCTAGTTCTTTAATACATCTTTCCATACTCTCTTCAGAGAAGCATGAGAGGGATCTGGAGGCCCAAAGTGGTTGCGGTTTTTAATGCACATCACACTTGTACTGGAAAAAATAGTGATTTTTAAGTCATTTTAGGGCAAATTCCACTTCAAATCAATCATTAAAAATTTTTTTTGACCTCATTATTTATGATTTTAACAAAATTTGGTGTGAAGGATGCATATGACAAGATAAGTAATCCTGCCAATTTTTAGATTTCTGCTTCAAAAATAGTACGAATACAGATCTGTCAAAAAACTTAAAAAGTGCGAAAAAATTCTAACCAAGAGAATGATAAATGGGGTGATTGTAAGGTTATTAAAAAAAACCTGAAAATTTAGAGGAGAACATGGGAGGGATCAACAAACTTGTTCTTTAAAACCAATACCTCTAATATTTAAGTACGCATAATTTTATACTTATAGACAAAACTGCTTTTGATAAACATATGCTGTATTTCTTATATTCGAACAGTGTCTACAGTCACAATATGGTGCATATGTTCAATTAAATTGTTAATGAGTTATAAAGTTACCTATGAACTGATATCAAACTAATTATCTCCAAAAATTCAAAACATATATGCCATTTTTTGTTTGTATCAATAATGTGATGGTTTTTCAAGGTGAAGTGAAAAGGCCCACAACAGATTTTATGTTTGTCCCTCGTAAATATTTCAAAATTAATGAAAATTGCACTTGCTACTGAATATGTAGAAAAGAATTTTAAAAGATGTAATATTTAAATCTTCTAATCACACAATATGAACAAATTCACATATTTATTGATACAGAAGTGAGATATTAACTAGAGAAAATATGTGTATTATATATATGTATCGGGGCTAGGGTTTTGGGCGTCCAAAACTGGTTTTGTACAGGACAGCTGAGTTTTACTGTCCAAAACCATCGAAAACTGCGAAAATATCTTAAACTGTCCAAAAGTACATTAAATCTAAGAGGATTTAATGTAATTAATATATATTTACTGCAATATTTGTAATGCATAACTATAAGTATTATTATTTCAAATTAATAAATCTTCGAAAGTATTGAAAAATACTAATATCGAAAGGGAAAAAGTAAATTCGCCAATAACACTACTACTTAAAATTTCCGTATGTAAGTGTAGCGTTATTAAAAGAAATTTGCATAACCACCGAAGTAAGGAATTCCAGTTTATATTTATAAAAAATAAAAATAAATAAATGATTTGAAATGTATAATATATTTAGGAGGAAAAATAGCTTAACTTTTTTTAAAAAATTCCTGTATGATATTGTTTAATATGATATTTAAATAATAATTTTAAAAAAAACATTAAATCCTAGACTAAAAATAATAAATTGTTGATTTACACTATATTTCAAAACCAGTGGCTCTTTTTTTTTAAATTATGGTTATTTAGTGTCAGAGCATAAAATGGCTCTCTAGTTATTTCATCAGTATAGTTAGTTAAAAGAAAAAAAACTAGCATGAAGTTTTTTTTTTTTTCCAGTTGACAAACTGTCATTTAATGCTTTTAAATCAATTGCACTATATTTTGAGCACCCTCATATCCATATCTCTGTAGAGAGTTTGGCTACTATTAAAAACAATTACCTAAACTCACGAGTTCTAATTAAAAAATTTTAGTGAAGGATTGAAATTCTTATATAACTAGATCAGAATGAGCAGAGTGACAATAAATTAGTAACAGAAAACAAACAACTGGTACCTGTCACCAATCATAACACATCTATTTAAATCAATGTCAGGATGTAGCTCTTTGATGCAGTTCAACATGTATTTATGAGGTTTTCCCAATGAAACAGCAGATCTTCCACTAACAGTTTCTACTGCAGAAACAAATGTCCCAGCACCTAGAATTTCAAAGCATCTTTTCAAATAACTGCATTCCTTTCACATGTAGTTGCAACTACTTTGCTCTATGGGGTGGGAATAACAATGGTCATTCATATAAGACAGTTGAAAAATTCAACATAGGATGGAAATTATCAACTGCATGCATGAACAAACTCTTAATTTAAACACCATTGTGCAAGCCTTTAATAATATATCCACTGGAACATTGTTCTAAAAAAAAATCTTGAATTAAACTGATTGAAAATGTTAATGGGCAAATTGAAGCTGTTTTGATCAAATTTTGAAGCAATCCTCAACAGCCAATTGGAAGTGCAGCATAATTGACAATAAATATACATGATTTTTGGGGCAAGAAGGAAAGGGTGTGGGATAATCTGGTTTTTCTTTATTACAAATCATTCACTTTTTCCCCTTTGTCTTCTTTGCTTTTTTCTAAAAGAATCCTTTAATTTATTAGACTGTCAGGGACAGGGGTGTGGGAAGCAGATTTGCTACTGAGCTAGGGTTCAGTTTGATGGAATCACACAGGAAATTTCAGTTCCAGTACAGTCCTGAAAATGAATATAGAAAAACCATTCTATAATGCTAAAAATTTAATCTACATAAAATATAAAAACATTAATTATTTATCCTTTTATTTTACAATACACTACCTGGTATGAACTCAACTTTTATTTAAAGCAGCTAGATTTCACATTTTTTGTATTGTTACGATAGCTATTTAATACAGAACGTGTTAAATACTTTTAAATGGTGTTAATGGAAAAAATTTCTTTGTTCCATATAGAATTTGAGTAAAGTAATTTTTAAAGAGATACCAAAGGTTTTGCATTTTATCGCAAAAATAAATACTACTATTGAATGCTTAAAAGGTAAGTGATGTTTTAAAAGAAGATTCTATTTTATGATTTAGATTGACAACTGAATATTACTTTATTTAAAATTTACACATAAGAATAAAAAAATACTTGTTGTAAAGAATGAAGTCATGGCACAACATTCTAAAGTACAGTAGAACCTTGATTAATTGAAGTGATTTGGACTGGGCCTCTTTCAGTATATCTTTAAAAATAATATAACTCGTATTTTATATTAAAATTTCGTATAAAAGTACTGAAAAATAGCTGTGAGAGGACAACAGAAACCTAACTCTGGTTTTAAATGTGTTTATATTTACAAAATGGCTTCTGAATATAATGTTTTTAAATTTTATCACTAGAATTATAAAACAAATTTGTTCAGTTAATTCCAAAATAAGTCGAAAAATGCAACGTAAATTTAATAAAATATAAAGAAGTAAACTTTAATCTTTACTGTGTAGTTACTAGAACAGTCTCACTGCATTTTTCATTCTTTAACTTTAAGCACACAAGAAATTGCATAGATAAAAGTAATTACTTTGAAAAACAACATTTTGCTTTTTATTTTTAATCTTAATGAGATTGATGTGATTTTTATTTCGTGATCCAAAAATTTGTTCGTGAGAAAAACCCAAAAGGGATAAAAATTTAAGAATAATTTGTCCACAGTAAAAATGGTTACCTCCAGGGAGCTTGAAGTGATGTTTACTTACCAAAATAAACAGATAAAAATTCATTAAACAGACTTTGGTTAAACCAGGTTTGGGTTAAAAGAGTTTGGAATAACCCAGGTTATACTGTATATCGATGGCAGATGAGATGTCATGCAAGAAATCATTTATGTATAAAATTTATTTATGATATTTATTAAAATCTAAAATAAAGTTACCAGGTATAGTTAGGTTCATTTCAGTAGGAAACTGTTCATCTCTATTAGTTGCAATAAATAATGTTTCAGGATTTCTTAAATAACTAGCAGCTTTTGTCAGCTTTGGGTAGCTTATATAATGGTCAAATCCAACAACTACTGCTCCAACCTATAGGAAATTCTAGAAGTATAATTTAACAAGTATCATATTATTCATATTTGAATATATATGTTTACAGCATATAAATTATAAAAACTAAACTTATAAAAAAAACTGTAGGGTGGGGAGAGATAGTGCTCATAACTACTCACAAAACACTATACAAAGCAAAACATATGTGTGTTTATAAGTGATCTTCCCCCTCCCATGAGATTTTTTTCACTCTATCACTTACAATAGGTGTGATTTAGTATTGATTTCTTGATGTCCTTAAAAGCTTACTTAACAATTCTAAAGATGCATCAGTCACTGTGTAGCCAATGATAATGGGTGTTTTAAAATCTTGTTCTTCGCAAGTTAAAAGAATTTTATTAATCTTTCTGATTAATGAATTTTATTAATCTTAAATTATTATCTTTCTGATGACACCAAGATCAAGACAATACAATAATTATTTCTCTAGATAGAGCTATTTTTTGGGTCAAAAATTTGGATTTCGAATAAAAAAAGAACTATTCATCGATTTTTTTCCGACCTAGTTTAACAACCTTCCCTGAGCTAATCTACACCTGCTGTAAAAATTGGAACGAAATCGGTCGGGTAGTTTCCGAGTTCACCCCGGACACACATATTTTGGAGTTTGTGTTTTATATAAATGAAGATTGTAATGATTTCATTGATTTTTTGAGGGTTTTTTTTTTTTTGAATTAAGTAAACACTTCCTCTAGCAATCTTTGACAACAAAAAAAAGGGGCTGGTTGTTTTAGCAAAACATGAGACAAAAAAGGTAGGGGCAACATCATTCCAGAGCATTGAGGAAAGAAATAAGATGATGTTACCATCAATTTTTATTCCAGATTGGTTCAAAATGCACCCTAACATTATGAAATGTAACGTGTTAAATTTTCATGAATGAAAACTTTTCAGTATATTAAATGATTCCCTTGGAATGATCATGCTAAAAAATATTATATTGATCTTTCTTTTTTTATGGGGTGTCCTTTATCATTAACAGGTTGTCTTTCATAAGCTTTACACAAGCATTAATATGCAAGCAAATGTACCATGTTACTCAAAAGAACTAAACAATACAAGCAAGGCATGGGAGAGCAAAACATCAGAGGCAGAAAAAGGATGAAAATTAAATGATGAATTTTTTTACTAAGAAATAAACTGTACATTAACTAAAAACATATTTAGAATTTTATAGAATTACAAAATACGTATTTAAGTATATGGAATCACAAAATAGGATCCTTTTCCTTGAGCAAGGAAACATGTTTTTCAATAAAAATAATAACATTAAAAATAATAATAAATAGTCAGAAAAATAAACTGAAGTTGGAAACTATTATTTGGATTAAATTTATATTTATAACTAAACAACTATATTAAAATTTTCAGAGAAAAATCCCTCAAACTGAAAGTTTTGTCCTTACAAATTGTACAAGCTTCGTAGAACAGAATTTGGTACATATGTGTTATCCCCCTCTTTTGGCTCCCCCTCTAATTATTTAAAAGTATCTTTTAATTTCATTAAAAAAAATTCATGGCAAAATTATTTATAAAAGAGTATGCAATAAAAGAATTACTTCAGGATCTAACTTAAGGTCTGCAATCCATTTTATCCAGTCTTCAGGAACAGGATCAGGCTGAAAAAAAGAAAAAAAAAAACATGTAAGCAACCCTATTTTCATCAAGCAATTTAAGCTTCTAAGTACACATAGTAATTAAAGTGGTTTTCAAGATATTAAAGTGAAATGAAAATAAATTACCAGAGCATTTTAAGAGCCCCAAAACAGAATACTTCGTGATGTTCTGCAATGCAAAATCATTTGACCCAAATTGTTCTGCAAGTACTTTAAGCACTGTACAGTACACGTTGAAACATGACCGTTTTTAAAAGCCATGATCCTGAAATCAAAACGGTTTCATACAGGACTATCAAAGGAGTATTTGTTCAGCACTCAGTCTTACTGCAGAACAAAGCCTGAAATTAAAATTCCAGCCACTCATTCTTGACAGAAAATATAAACAATTTCATTATGTCGGCTCCTCCAAACATCAAATAACTCTGAATGCTTTGACATCAAATTAGAAGCAATGTTTTCACTCAGAATAACAGCACATGGCCAATAATGAGACAAAGTATCGGAGACATGATACTTAAGGGGCATAAAACAGGTGTAGTCAAACATAATTTTCTGCAAATATCTGTTTACTAAATATGTAATTTCGTGCTAATTCTGCAGATTTTGTCCAGCTTCAAGTAAAATTAAAGTTCATGCCAATGTTGCAAAAAAATTGTCTTTTTGATTTTCTGCCTAGTAAGCATAATTTGCAAATTTTTTTTTTTTTTTTTTTCCTAATTTGAAGAAATTTGCAGAAATTGTTCTGAATTTCAGCAAAATTGTATCTTTCGTTAGAAAACTGCCTTTTCTGCAGAAATTCTACAGATTTCTGCAGAAAATTTTCAGAATTTTCCCTCACATTTGAACAGAATTGTTCTGCAGTTTAGATACCTCTTCTGCAACGTACATTCCAATTTTAGCAGCATTCTGCTTTGAGGCTTAAGAGGAAAACTGAATATCTTGACCCAGAACATTTTAAAAAGTAATTATTTCATTCTTAAGATTTTATAGAAAATATTAGTAATTATTTTTACTGAATTCCAAACAAATGTTATAAAGTCCTTGATAAAAAGACTATTAATTTTTTAATAAAATGAACTCACAATCATGACAACACTCTTTATGAGCAATAAATTGTCTTGTTATCACATCTTTGCACAGTTATACTCATTTCTAAATTTGTTTTAGTTGACTGTCACAGTTTTACGTTATTTAATTTAATTGATTTTTTAATTTTGCATTTGTACGGGGCATAGGAAAGCAAAATTTCTTTTGTCTTTTCTATTGCTGGTACAGTTTTAATAATTTTTCTTTACTCAAAGAGTTTAAATTCATACACCTTTTGTTTTTTGCAAATGAATTTAAGACATAGATAGCTTTCATTTTAGTTTTTATTTTATGATAATAAAAAATTATATATTTTATATGATATATAAAATTTTTTATTAAACAATAAAATCAACTATGTTAATTAAAATCTATAAACCTACTACTCACTCCTACAGGTAAATGATCTATACCAGCTTTGTCCAATTCAAAAGTAATCCCAGTACTTCCTAAAACATACACTTTTTGTTGGAAATTCTTGGATTTTAAATATGAAGCAACACAGTAGGAAGTAGACATAATGTCTTCCTATAAAAGAAATAGGTTAAAATAAGCTGAGTTGTAGAAAATAATATAAGATTTACAAAATGAAATATTATTAGTGAAATCTTTGTATAATGAGGCTGTTCATAACAATAAATCTGTTTATAATAATACTTTCTTAGTTGCCGACCAAATTCTTATGCACTCTGTGTATTTTTTATAATGAGATTTTTGATGCATCTGTCTATAATAATAATATAAACTTTTTTTTTCCAAAAGAAAGAAAAAAAAATTAGTTTATTTAGTCATCAAATATATTTTTATTTTTAAAAACTACGCTCGAATAGGAGACAATAAAAGATTCTAAGAAAAGTCAAAGCAATTGGAGAAAAGCAAAACTACTGCCAACTGATAAAGGATTAAAACAACTTGATGCTGATGAAAATGTTGGAATTTATTTGTCAACCATAGCTATGTTTTAGCAACAGTATTGGAAATGCAATTGGGAATTGTAAATTTGACACTTAACAAAAACATTTGAAAGGTTACATTAATCGTGATTGGTGAAGTTGACCAAAATTTTATGGTGTAATGAAGTTTCTATTGCTGAATATATTCATAGAAACAAAAATATGCTTTCTTAGTATGTAATGTACACCTTTAATTTTATATTTTCATTTATTAGATAAGCTTAAAACTGTTAAATGGTTAAATTTGTAATTATTAAATAATTATTTTACTTTAACCAATTAAAACCGCCCCTAAGCAAGGGCTAAGGCAGAAACATGCAATACACCGCCAACTCGGCTATTTTGATCTATGGACAGCTGTTTCGAGCTTATTATGCTCTCATCAGCATAGAATACGTAAGTAGTCGAGTTAGTGGCAAAAATCCTCTTATAAAGCACAGAGAGCCAAAAAAACTAGTAGCTTATGGGAATTAGAACACCAGCAAGCGACCACACTTGGTACGGTACAACTCGTAGTTTTAATTAATAGAACCAAGCTCGGTTTTTTATAAACAAAACCCAAAAGATTATGTGATGCACTTAGGTAGTGTGAGTAAAATGGAAATTTAAGAAAAAAAAATTTTGCGATTCAAATAAAAGGAAATAAAAAAGATTGAAAACAAACAATAAGAAATCCAATTAAAGAAAGTAATACTTTTATGCCTACATAAAATAATTTATGTATAATTAACTTACTACTTTTCCAGGAAGACCAAACTTGGCACACTTGTCTAAATATTCATCTCTTGCTTTTGTACTGTTATTAGTAATGTAGATGATATGTTTTCCCTAAGCATAAAAATGAAAATTATTGCTACTAAAATTAGCTTCATAAATAATTGCAACAAATTAATTAAAGCAGATACCTACAGTACAATATAAAATGGGGTCAAATGGGGTAAAATAGGTCAAAAAGAGCAATTTTACAAACATGTTTCGACAGCAAAAAATATTGATTCAACCAGTGACTAAAATACTCAGGATATGTAAGTGCACATTCCTTATGAAATTTAAAGTGAAATATCACGGAAAAGACAAATTACTGATACTGATAAATATATTATAAAATGCGTAGTCAATGAATTTACTTTATCCCACAGATTGAGGTAAAATAGGTCATGCTTAAGATGCTGTAATTTAGTAATTTCTTGAACATTAAGTCTGCCCTTTAATGCATTAATGAAAAAATAATCTAATATATAAAATTCTCGTGTCACAGTTTTCGTTGCCATACTCCTCCGAAACGGTTTGACCGATTTTGATGAAATTTTTTGTACTTATCCAGTATGTATGAGAATCGGCCAACATCTATTTTTCATCCCCCTAAATGTTAGGGGTAGTCCACCCCTAATTTTTTTTTTGTTCGCACATAACATCTGATCTACTGAACCGATTTGGACGATTTTTTTTTAATCGATAGGAGATGGTGTAACTTAGGTACCATGTACTCATATGACGATATTTGTTCACTAGAAAAAAAGTTATGATCGAAAAACTAACATTTCATGTCATTTAAAACAATATGTGTTATCGTAAATCCTTACTTCAATGTGCGACCTGATGGTCAAGTGGTTATGCACGTCAGGTTGAAGTTCCTGATGGAATGAGATCGAATCCAGGCCCGCAAGGATTTTTTCGAACAGCTGCATGTTTTTTTTTTTTTTTTGAATGATTTTAATGATTGTAATGTCCTTATGCAGGTACATCCCCTAATGGGGATCTACCCCATATTTTTTTATAGTACAAAATGACAGTTTTGGTCGGATCTTTGTTAAAATTGGCAATAGGGTCCTTCGATGCTGTAGAATTTTCTTATGGACGTTTGCGCCATTTTTGGGGGCTTTGAATCGATTGTGGCAATAAATGGTTTTTGATTTGAGGCAACTTATATTATTTTTTCAAAAATTATATACACTATCAATTATATTATGTTAATTTTTGTACTTTATAAAATTCTGTATTTTATACCTTGCATTTACGTCAAATTCAAGGTAAAATTAAAAGTCAAAAATTCTGAAGAAGATAAATATATGTTAAAAATTAAAGTAACTATTTTTTGTGATTTTCATATTGGTTGTGTGACCAAAAAACATCATTACAAACAAATAAAATGTATCAAACACCATGAGTGTTGAGTTATTAGGCAACATCTGCTGTGTAAAGTTTTTTTTCACTGAGAGGGGGGGGGGGGTATGAACGACCATTAAAGTGACACAAATTTTTAAAAAATTAAGGTTGGATCTCCAATTATCTTGCTTCGTAATTTGAACTCGCCCCGGCTGTGCAACGGTACGCGATTAGTCATTCAAAAATTAATGAAAAACGTGATCGAAGCCAGGATTTTAAATTGATCCCAAGGTCAAACGATGTCTGTTTGTGGCTTAGATTTGAGAACACCATGGTTTTCACACGGACAATTACACGTGGCATGCTCTCGAGTGGGTAAACCATCCAGTTTGTTTGTGTTAGCTAAAGATGGACTAACAAAAAATATTGTTCACGCTATAGCATTAAGAGATTGATATTGTTTAATAGTGTTACTGTCATAATTGTTTAATTAATGATATATAATTTTAAGGAATAAATTATAATAACTTAAAAATAATGTTTGCCTTTTGTTATTTTTATATTCCCTCATCGTTCACAGCGCTCCATGCTTATTTCACGCATATACCACATTCATACTTACATACAATATACATATTCTACCATACATACATACATACTTACAATAAGTAAGCTATTTTTTGTCTACACTAGAAATTACTAGGAAATTATTTATATGGCAAAACAACGTTTGCCGGGTCAACTAGTTAGTATATAAACATTTCTAGAAAGTGATATTGTTCTCTTGATTCCTCAGGGCCAGGAATGACTCACTTTTTTAGCAATACATCAAATTTCAAAACATCATCAGCTCTCTCCTGGGGGGGGGGGGGGGGGGAATAGCTTCCTTATTAAATTTTGTTGTACATTATTCTACATTGTGGTAAAGAATGATGGCATAAAAATATATTTTTTTTGAGGCTTTCCTTTAAAAACTCAACTTATATTCACTTCCAAACTTTAAAAGGTTAGCCATCATCAATGTACTTTGAATTCATAGCAATTTCCTTCCTATTTTGCATTTATTATTCATTTTATTTTGTGTGTATTGTCTCTTCAAAGAAAATTTTAATTCATTTATTGTCTGTTTAAATGTGTCACTTTTCATGTGCGAAATCTTTTCAAAATTGTGCGGCTTTTGTTAAGATTTCACCAATTTTTAAAAAGATCTTTGCCTTGTTCTAATATCGAAGAAAAATCCTTGCTTATTTTATGTCAAGATTATTGGACGTTGATGCTGATCCTTCAGCATCATTATTTGAAATCAGTTCAGTAGAATGTTTTCTCATGATTTGGTTGCCCAAGTTTCTCTTTTTGGGGAAAGCAAGTCACTTTTGGTAACTCCCAAACAACATTTTCAGAAGGAAGCTCTTTGAACAAAAGCTGTGTTCTTAATTTTGTTTTTTTCGATTTAATTATTTTGCAATTTAGTTTTTTTTTTTCAACTTATTTATGTATCAAAAAAAAAAAAAAAAAAAAAAGACAAAGCAATATATTGTTTATTTTAAATTAGAATACACATAAATGAAAACAAATAGAGATTTAAAAAGCAAAAAAGATAATTTGCTGTATAACATATGCTAATCTAGCCTAATATAAGCGTGACCTATTATACATGTTTTTTTACAGTAAAAAAATATTTTTTTGCTCTTTCCATTTCAAAACTTCAGGAAATTATTCTTCAAAATGTGCTCCAGGTAGCAGGTTAAAAAATAGTGTGCATTTCCATTTAGTTTTCTTTCAAGTTAAAAGCTTTTATGATGAATATATTCAAGCTTCTACTAGGAAAAACATTAAATGTTTAATATCTGTCACTTTAAAAAGAAGTTGCAGCTTATTTTGTGTAGAAAATGATGCCTTGTATCAATAATACACAAAACTGGAGGCTAGAAGGAAAAGATTATATGCCTATGTTTCAGATATAAATATTTCTCTAACTGGTCCATTTTACCTAATGACTTATTTTATCTCACCTGACCCTACTTTTCTTTTTCATGGTTTTGCAACACCATGCAGTTTTGCCATCACCAAAAAGTTTAATCAATATAAATATTTTTTAAACTTATTTTAACTGCTTGAATTGTATCATGATGCATCTCAACCTCCCGTTGAAAGATTGGCGATACATCACCACATAGTAATTAATAGATAGGCCATCCCTAGTTTATACTTATACATTTAAAGCGGCAGTAAAATAAATACAAAATGATTAATAAAATAAAAAGTATTCTCACCATTTTATGTAATGCTTGAATAGTTTCAACTGAGCCAGGTATAGGGTTAGGACCATGCCATAAAACACCTGAAAATATTACATTAGTATTTTGAATCGTGTATAATATTTTTTTTAATGAGTATTTTCTCAGTATTTACACATTTCTGCAGCACTTTCTCAAACTGGATTATTAGTAAAGAATCGGTGCATGACACTAGTCTAATAAATACTATTTCATCACACATCAGTAAATTTGAAAAATTGTGTAGTATCAAACAGTAAAAAGAGTAAAAACGCATTTAAGTAATTGAATGAAAACTAAACAGAAGGGGGGAAAAAGATATCCTACATAAATTTTAATTTTTACTGAACAACTTATTCACAATTATAAAAAAAAATGTTTCAAACAAAATGTGACTGCTTTTTTGTTTTAAAATATGAAAAAGGAAAATAGTTTTTTTTTAACAAATTACCATCGCAATCGGTCAAAACATAATCAAAAGAGTTCAGAAATCCAGACGTAATCACGGAGTCATCCAATTTTTTGCAAATTCTTCTCATTTTTGAATCAAAAACTGTTGGAAATCAAACAATGTATCAATTTGATTAAGTGGGAGTGAATTTATTTAAAAGGAAGAGTTTTAAAAAGGGAGCTTGCTTCCTTTTCAAGGTTGACAGCAACTGTTATTGCCAGATGTTTTAGTGAAATACTTGACCGGCATGCCATATCAATATTGGTTTTGTTCGAATAGAGCAACCGGTGACTAACCAAGCCGATAGCTAAATCAGAAGAGGAGTAAAACGTGCCTGGTTAGTCACCGGCTGCTTTATTCGAACATAGCCAAGCCATTTTGTTTTCATTTCACATTCGATCGAGGACTTTTATTAGGGGGAGTGATGAGATGCATCAATTTTCATAATTTTTCAAAAGAAGTCTACAAATGCGTTTTTAGTGCATCAATTTTTAAAAATTTTGAGGAAATATTCTTAAATTCCATCTCTCAACGTCGCCAAACGCCTTTTGGCAATTACATCTCTAGCTTCTAGTTTTGTGGGAGGTCACTATCGAAAAGAGGGGCTGGGGGAGGGGCAATTTTAGGGCTAAAATGGGAGGGGGGATTTTATCGGAAAAAGGCCGCAAAATGCAATTTTAGGCCATTTTTGGTCGCTTAAGACCACCCCCGAAACCCCACTAGATCTCCGCCTATCCCTTTGCCCCTCCAGAATCTCCAAAGCCCTCCCCCCCCCCTCCGGAGCAAAATGTCTGAAGGAAACACTGAGCCCAGCGCTTGCACCTCTTTGCAGTTTTATGTGACTTTTCAAATTTTGAATAAAATTCAGACTATTTAAGCATTAAAATAAGTTCTAATGACTACAAAGCTCCCATTTTTCTTATGTTAGAAATTTGTGAGCCTTACTTAACAGAAATAACTAGGAGCAAACATAAATAATCACTGTATTATTTCTCACTTAAGTACATAAAAAATAAAGAGTATAAACAACAAAGCACGTGAAAAATAATTTTATTATTGACTCAAAAAATATCTTCTAAAGTTTTTCTAGCTTTTTTATTCGCATTTATTTATTTATTTGAATAAGATTTTTTTTCCCTTGCGGACGATAAAATTCTGCAAGAACCGGTCAAATTTTACTGCGGACCGGGGTGCTGCTCCACCTAATCAGTGGTTGAGAACCGCTGCTCTGGAATATAAGGTTTGATTGTCTGTATTCCCTCGATTCCGGTATGATTTAAATATTTTTATAAGTTATTGTACCCAAAAATAGTTGTTTTGCTTCAAGAAAAGTTCCCCCCGATTTAAAAGTTTTTCACTTTTCTCCAAATTTTCTGCTTAATTTTTCCTCTTAGAACTTTCATATAATATTTCGTGAATTGTTATATTATGGCAATCAATGTTTCTTTCAGACTTTTTGCCGGGGAGGGGAGGACTTTGGAATTAAAAGGTGCCGTATCGCTAAAGGGAGACCACGGCAGCATGACTTTTCAAAAAAAATTTCCCAGCTCTCTAGTTTCAAAGAATAATTTTATTGTTTCTTTCCTCCCAGAAAAATAGCTCTCCTCTTTCGACTGCTGCTTAGTTAAATTATTTTCATTCTTACAACTATCGTATGATTTTTTGGTAAAGCAAAGTAAAAGTTGAACTTATAATTTTTTAAAAATATTCAAGTCCGCTGCGTGATCTGAAGACATCCGCCTTCACTGAAATGTCTTTATTATCTGACACAAATTTCGTATAAATGAGACTTGTTGATCGATTATTGTAGAACTTATTTTAATGAACAATATAAAATGGTATTTTTATCCACTGTCGTGATTTCAAACTCGTGTGAGAGGGAAAATGTTGCGAAAATAAAAAACAACATAGACCAAAAATAAATAAATAAAACCAGAATTTATTTCTTACTTCTGACAAAGTCAAGTTTTTGAACTCTAGGATGATTGCTGTGACTTAGTGCTTTCTAACAGTTATTATTTTCTGTAAATTTCAATCCGTCTTTTAACATTTTTTCATTCTTAGTCCGTCTTTTAGCATTTTATCATTCTTT
>JAXGGA010008910.1:0-54176 GCA_038373865.1 Uloborus plumipes
TGAACTTTTTTTTTCTGTTGCTATAAATAAACTGAACTTAGCAAATGCTTTATGTACTAGTGTAATTGCTTTATTATTATTATTACTTTTTTTAGTGTCTAAAGTATCAATTTATACATTCTTATAACGTTTGCTCTTTAGAGTGGTCACCAAGAAATAAAAAGCCGATGGGGAGTAATTGGGCAAAGTTTAAGTGAAGACATTGAATCATCTCATCACCTTGAGGTAATTTCTCTTGTTTCCTGTTGAGCTTTGTTGCACAAGTAACATTCAAGTTACAGAAAAGCTAGATCATTTAAATAAGTACTAGTTCATTGTAAAAATAGAAGTAATGTATTGATATTTTGTCCTAATGAGCAAAAGCAAAACTATAAATAACCAACAGCAAACAAATCGGCTGACTGGAGAACTGTTGCAGAAATAATTTATTTTTTCACTACTTCTATTTCTATTGTCCTGAAGTATGACCAGATGATAAATGATTTTGAAATAAAATGTTGTATTTAAATTTCAAATGGGTATCATATGCATGTTAAAAAGAATGAATCAAATTTTATTTTCTTATTTTATTTGCATGACTATAATTTGAATTAAATGTCTATCCTAACTATCTTTGTAGTATACTTTGCTTTAGTCATATGTCTGGTTTTAACATGAATTAAACTAAATAGTAAAAACTTACTTTTTACGATAGCTTCATTGGTATTTTATTCCTTTTATGTATAACTAATGGTACCTTCTAAAAATGAGATGATATTTTTGCAATATAACATTTTAAAATGTATAAACAAATCACAGGGTTCGTACGCTCCTTACAAACTCCTTATAAACTCCTGCTTTTTAAAAAGAAAAAATAAGGGCCCTTAAAACTCCTGAATTTTGCTATAATCTCCTTACAATCTCCATATTTTTAATTCTGTGAATACAAGCCCTTGAATATTTTCTTCTACTACTAATCCCAAGATTATGTTCGAATATTATACCAGCATTCTGTTTTTTTTTTTTTTTTTTTTTTTTTTTTTTTTGTGTTAATACCGGAAATCTAGGGTTTTTCGCTACGGTTTTATCTTTCTACATCCGAAATTTTTTTCCTTACTCCAAATTTTCGACGATTAAGTCGATAATTATTAATAATATTGATCAAGTAAACCTGTTAAAAGAACATTCTATTTTTTTTTTCCTTTTGTACATTGTTTTATTTGCCGTTTTTATACTTATGACGCCTTCATTTTAAATAATGCAATCTGTTTGCATCCGATTTGGGAATTGAATTTTTCTGATTTTTGGTGCATACTTGGCTTTATTAAGGAGCGAATAAGTAAAATGTCTTTTTATTTCTATTAAAATCGAAAATTAAAATTTTTCAAGCGAAATTCTGTTCTTTATGAGAGACAAAAAATTAAAATTTAAGTCACTGATTTAATTTAATTTTGCTTTAATTACTTTATTGTTATCACTATTATGTTTACCGAAGAGCTTTAAAATGTTAATTTAAAACATTTTTACTTGAATAAATCCTTTTATATGTCGCTTTTCCCCCTTTTTAATTAGTTCATTATGGAAATCACAATCTTTTTGCATCCGCCATTGGAATAAGATTTTTCGCATTTATGACGTTTACTTTTCTGTCAAGAGGCATACGACTAAAATTTATTTTTATTTTTCCTTTAAATCATTGATTAAAAAAAATTTCAACATAGTTCTGTACACATATATAGTGTCAATCGTCAAAGATTAAGAAAGTTGGAAGTTGTTTTAATCTCTACTATTTTCAGTTAGCTTATTACAATTTTTATTTTAATAATTACTTTTTTATGCTGATTCTAGTTACAAAATTATTGAGGAGTGTCTTGTTTTTGAGAAAACGCTTTTTTTTTTTTTACCTTCTGTTTAATTTTTTTTTACTTATTTAAATATTTTTCAATAATTAATCTCCCCCTCCCCCCTCCATATTTGAATTTGATTCTGAGTCTGCTATCATTCAAGTAGCAATAACTGCATATTTGACTTTCAATTTAGTACGTTACTCTATATGTTGTATGATGGCAAAAATAAATAGCACAAGAGTTGTAAAAAAATGTTTTGAGATATGTTGCTAAAAAATAAAAATTTCGACTGGGAAAGTCCTTAAACATTTTAATGTACTCCTGCAAAACTCCTTAACAACTCCTTACTTGTGATTTTGAGCAGTTGCACAAATAATTTTGTGATCCAAACTGTAGAGCAATGTAAGGTTTTTGTGTTCTTTATCTTCAATATAAGAATAAACTGACCACTTCACCCTTACTGTATGACAATAGGTGGTAATTGTAAGGCTTCTTTCATGCATGATGATTAATTGATTCAATTTATCAAACTGATGGGTTTGCTGAACAAGTTGACTGCTATTTAAAAAAAAAACTCTTGGTTGCTCTCACGAGGCAACTTCTCTTTCCAGCTGGATATCAGTATAATATTAGAACTCCAGGAAGCATTCTTGAAACAGAAAAAAAAGGATGGGTTCTTGTGTTATCTAAAAAAAGAAAGTTACTTAAGTTAAGCTGATTCCCACCAATTTTTTTCTATCCACCAAGTTCTTAAATTGTGCATTTTTAACTGGTTTGCTCTAGCAAAAGTTTCTGTTTAGTTTCATGCACTTTTATAACATTATAAATCTTGTCTAACTGCACTTTCTCTTGTTTAGGCAGCAATCATGCGATACAACCGTCAGTACATAGGAAAATGGAATTTTCAAGGTTTACATTCATACATTAATGAGGTATTGTAAGATTCCTTTAATGGTATTTAGGCAAGGTAAACGCTCTTGGCTACCTTTTTTATTATTGTTGATAACAAAGCTCTCATTTTGCTCTTTATTCAATGTCCACAAGTTTGGATGAATTTTTGTTGCCCTTTAACCGTCCAAGCCAAAAACGTTCCTTTCGCATTTGCTTTTCAATGTTGTCTTATATGCTTTTGTTTTTATGCACAAAGGTTATATGAAAAATGTATATATATATATATATCAGTAGCGAGGCGTGACTTCAAGCGTCAATCATCGCTAACTTTCAGGTCCCAAAAGAAATATACCAGCCCATATGTTTCGCTCAGGGGTGTTTGTGATAAGAAATTTCTGAAAATTTTGGGCTGCCATTTCCGAAATTTAATTTTTCAGTTTTCGAAAATTTTATTTCCGTTGAAGCAGGAAATTCTCCTCACACAATAAATGAAGTATACTTTAAAATGATAAAAATCATTTATGTTGTTTTTATAAGTTTTAAAACTAAAAAATTCAACTTACCTTGTAAAAATCTTGGTTCACCGATGCTTCTTTTTCAATTTGAAAAGTTCAAGCTTGCTGAAATGCAAAGCTCGAACGGCAACGCGCACTACTTTTTATGAAAAACATTTTAATTGAAACTAAAAAGACAGAGTAAAAAAACAAAACCACGCACACATATATTCGTTTTTGTAAGTTCGATGAAGTTCCAAAACACAAAAGGTAACAGTGTTTTCCCCCATGCAAAACTACTGTTGCAAAATATATTTTCTTCGACACGTCAGGCTCATATTGGCGCCATCGTAAGATAACAATATTTTTCTAACCGCAACCCCTTTTTTTGAAAAATGTGACGCACCGAATTGAAAAAAAATATATTCTCTACCCCTCCCCATCCAACCCCCACGATCCTCCAAAACTGAGAGTTGCAGTAAAAACAAAATGCTTTGCACATAAAATTTCCGCGGGTAATCGGCGATGACTCATACGACATTTAAGGGAAGCTGTGAAAGAATCTGATTGGCTGAAATGGCTGACAAGCGAAAAAACTTGCGCGCGCACACACAAAAGCGATGCGATATCTTTAGCGATGAGTGAAGGTCACGATTAATCGTTTACTCAACAGATGGCACCACTAAAATAAAACTATTTGGAATATTAAATGATCCGAAAAAATAATCTGAAAATAAAATTTTAAAAACTTTAATTCTTCCAGTGCAAAACGAGGTTTGCCTTCAGGTCATCGGCGAATCGTTCGATGACTTGAGGCCTCGCTACTGATATATATATATATATATATATAATGAAATAATGTTCAAGTTGATTCAAATTTTCAAAAACATAACATGTTTAGTGTTAACTTAAACAGTTCTATAAAACAAACTATTTGACTGATTTAATTTTGTTTTGGTATTTACATTTACCTCAAGTGTTGTAACATAGCAATACAGTGTTTTTATTTAGGCTACTATGTGGACTAGGCTATGAAATTTTTACCTTGCTTCAGCTCTATAACATTTTTCTTGTAATTTATATTAACTTTTTAAATAGTATTTACATCAAGTATGACACAAATTCACTATGTTAGTTTAATATTAATCATTGTAACAATCAAAGTTAATTGGATTCAACAGAAAGTTTATTATTATTTTTAACTATTTTTTGTGTTTGTATACCCCATTCTATGTGATGGGCACTTGTATGGGAGTTTTAGGTTATCAAAAACTGGGTTTCAATAATGCATAGGAAAAATGAAAATACCTTTACAAAATAAATAAATAGATTAACTAATTAATGATCATTCTCTTTTTCGTTTCTTTGATTCTTTAAATCATTGATGCATCAGGTTCTATTGGTTAGTTAAAAATATCCTTTGCTGGTAAGAAAAAAAAGTCTCCATTCCAAAATATATATGTCTATATTTATTATTTTTATTACCTTATATCATTTTATACTTGTTATGTTATTTATTAATAATTTATTTTACCGTAATCAATGCTATTGCATTTGATACTTACAATTGCAGTAGTTTGCATTAAAATTATGCTTTTTGTTTTTCAGAATATGAACGAAGAAGAACGTAAATATCTGTTTGAGACATTATTGCCAGCAATGAAAAAACTTGCATTAGCTTTACCAGCAATTTGTACACAGGTAAAATGTATACCACCTATATAAATATTCTTACAAATTTTGTAAACCGATGTTTTTATTATGTTTTCATATGATTAACCTATTCTAATCGTCGGAGCCGAGTTGTTTATTCCGTTAATTTTCATTTAAGATTGCCCTACTTTATGGTGCTTTCTTCACCTGTAAGCAGTTTTTTTTTTGCTTTTTTAGGATTTTAATATTAAAGTAATTGTGTGATTTTCTGTAGTTTTAACATCAACTTTAGCATTGGAAGCTTGGTAGGAAATTATAGAGATATCGGCAGGATGGCTTAGGTATATAGATAGTGTCCAATGACTGAAATGTTTTTTTTTTTTTTTTGCTTTGGCAATAATTTTCATTTTTCTCTACGAAACATGAATGAAATAACACCGGAAAATATTTTTTTTTACTTTTAAAAGGCTAAAGAGAGAAGTGACAGTTGATTAACTTTATTTGACTGAATGTAATGTGTGTGTGAATGCTGATGTTTGTTTCAAACGTGGCTGCTTATTGGCTACTAACCAATAACTATTGCATACCTAGTCCTTAAGACTAATTCTTTCATGTGCCACCACTATCGGCAAAAGCCATTGCCCCCTGAATGTTTATGCCCAGTTGCCCCACTGAATGGTGGCAAAACTACACAAGGAATTTAATTTTGCCAAGAGCTACTCCATGCCAAACGAGTATTCAAGAGTTCTTTTTCATGCTGCATAATCATAAGGCATGAACACTGTCAATTTTCTGCATCTTAACTTTTTGGAACCAGGCTGTTCTTATAGAAATTTTTCTTTCGACCCAGGTAGTACGACAGTTGAACCAGATTTCTTTTCCATTGAAAAGAGAAGCTATAAACTGTCGTACCAGAGGTATGAAACCTTGAAAAAATCCCCGGCTCCAAAGGGTTCGAGTGAAAATTTCAACCCGGTCCTCTAAAGAAAAAGGGCTTATGGTACACTATGTGTACTGCCCGGTTCCTAAAGGTTAAAAACACTTACTGGATGCAGGTTTGATTCTGCACCTTTGGACATGAGAGACCAGAATCTTAACCATTACTCCACTCTGTCCGCATGTGTGTATACATTGTGAAAGATATAAACATGCTTATCGTGTACATTCCTTGAATAAATTCTGATTTGCGCTTTTCTTGCCTTATTGTGCACATAATTCCAAAACAGTTTCTTTTCCCTTAATACTGGATAGGTGTCGCAAAATATGGACAATTATTGCTAGAATAAATAAATGTAAAATTTTGTTTTCTATGTCTACATGTGTTGGTAAGAACTGCTTTTTGTAAAAATATTAAATAACAGTGAACGCTCATTATATTGATGTAGCCTATCGACAGACCGAAATAAGTCAATATAATGCGAAGTTGCTCAGCATATGTTGCAAATACATGTCATTTAGTTGAAATTCAATGTACTGTAATAATTTTAATGAAAAATACATTCTCTATTTAAAAGAATTACAAAACAAGCAAGAATGAACTAATAACGTTTTTAACAATACATTGTATGAATTAAACACAATATTAAGGTAGTGCTTTTAAGATCAAAATGTATTAAAAAACAACTTACTTTTTTAAAGAATAATCAGAGATCAGGAGTTGCGTTTGCTTTGCGTTCTAACCTATATTAAAATAACATTTCATCAATCAAATAATGATGGGACTCCATGCATTAGTTGCTATAAGGAAAGGGTCATTCATTCTATTGAGTTCTGACTATAATTTCAAAATAATTTGTCTTATTTCGAGTGTATATACTCATCTATAAGTCGAGAAATTTAGTCGAAAAATGAAGCTAAAAGTTAGAGCGTCATTTTGATATGTGGGGCAGAATTTCTATAAAATTTTCCCAAACAATTCTTAGAAAAGAACACTTAAAAATGTAAAGATTTTCTCAATTTTAGTCCCAATTTTTTAGTATTTTAAACGGACGCTAAAGAATGAAATAATCATACATTCTACTGTAATTTTGCATATTCTGATTCTGAAATTAAGACTAAATAATTACTGTAAACGACTGTCGGCGCTAAGAGGGCAGACTGATCTGATTGACGGTTGTGAATTAATTTTTTTAAGCAATAATGCGGTTACATCACAAAATTTATTGATATTATTGCAAAAAAAAAAAAACTGCTGATAGCAAAGTTGTAGTCGAAAAATTGAACCATTTACAACTATCCCGATAGCAAAAATGAACTCTTTTTGTAAAAAAGGATAAAAACGTGCCGTTTTTAACATAAGAATGCGCACTGCATTTAATTTTCCTTCTTTTTGAAACTTTTTTTTTTTTTTTCAAAAATCAATGTATGATGTTTGAGATCATTTCAGAAAATATGGGCTTGACTTTTATACAAGTTTTTGCTTTTTCCTGATTTGCCTTCTAAAAGTAGGCGGGTCGACTCATATGTAAGATCAACTTATACGCTAGTATGCACGGTACTGCTTTAGTGTTTTTTTTTTTTCCTTTATCAAACCAAATTCATTTTCTGAATTGATGGATAATTGATAATTTGATATGTTTATTTCTATTTAACATTAAAAAAGTATTTTCCTTTTAAAAAATAGCCAATACCTTTGCTGAAAGAATCCAACAATCATTGCGTCACTATGTCTCAGAAGCAAATTGGGTGTCTCTTAGCCAACGCATTTTTTTGTACATTTCCTCGCAGAAATTTGGGAGGCAAGAGACAAAGGTGGAATCATGAATTTTCTCGCTATCCTGACATCAATTTCAACAGGTAAATATTCAAAATTGATCTATAAAAGTAATACCATAACTTTAAATAATTTCACTGTAAATTGAAACTTTATTTATACAAGTCAGACCACTCACAAAAAAAAAAAGTTATAAAATCAAAACTCGTTTAAAATCTTGAAAATTCACAGAATTCGAATGCAAAATTTAAGAGTTGCACTGCTGGAAATCAATCCAAGGGCACTCCAATGGCAAATTGATGTATCTTCCTAAACAACTCCTTTTAAAATGTTATAAGATGTGGCAAATGTAAACACTATTGCAATATTTCTTCTTTTTTATTCTTATTTTAATTATGCCTAATGTATTTTCCCATTTGTGTGTATCCATGTTCATATTTTATCGTTTGGTAAGTTAAGAATTTTCCCCTTTTCAAAACTTCATGCTCCTTAATCTTTTGGATCGGGGCTGTTTTTTGGAAATTTTTCTTTCGACCCAGGTAGTACGACAGTTGAACCACGGATTTCTTTTCCATTGAAAAGAGAAGGTTTAAACTGTCGCAACAGACATATGAAACCTTTAAAAAATCCCCGGCTTCAAAGGGT
Organism: Uloborus plumipes; assembly: GCA_038373865.1. NCBI lineage: Eukaryota > Metazoa > Arthropoda > Arachnida > Araneae > Uloboridae > Uloborus > Uloborus plumipes. Next base: position 8,223 of record JAXGGA010008910.1, read on the forward strand.
TCGAGTGAAAATTTCAACCCTGTCCTCTAAAGAACAAAGACTTATGGTACAACATGTGTACCGCCTGGTTCCTAAAGGTTAACACAGACATGTGATTTCTCAGTATTTTTCCTGAATTCAGTATTTATTGAAATAGCAAAACACTGAGTGCAGAATGGGCATCACAAGTTAAATTAAACATCTACCACAAACAATTTCATGCATCCAATTAAAATAGTTGGCTGTATAGAACCATAAGCCCCATGATTGAACTTGCAGGTGTAGTATAATGTATCAGCAATTTTGTATTTGCTCACACAGCAACGTAGTTTCAGTATTTTTCATTCTATTTGGGTCACATGTCTGTTAACCCTTAGCATATGTTTATGAAGTTATAGTCCAAGAGCTAGCAACATTTTCGAGTGAGAATTTTAAGACATCTGGCTTTTAAATATATATTTCCCTCTGCTCTTCTAAGCAGCCTGTCTGGCGGCTGTGAATGGTTGGCTTTTGTACTGCGCATCACACTTGTGCTAGAAAAAAATTGTGTTTTTGAGTAATTTTAGAGCAATTCCATGCCAAATCAATCATGAAAAAAAACGTTCTTGACCTCACCATTTCCGATTTTAACAAAATTTGCTGTGGAGGATGCATACGCCAAGATTTGCAATCCTACCAATTTTTAGATTTCTACTTCACAAATTGTACGAAATACAGAGCTGTTGAAAAGCTTAAAAGGCGTGAAAAAAAAAAACAAACAAAAGTTTTAACTTGCAAATGACTGTAAATTCTTTTCTAATTATAGTAGAATAAAAATTCAAAAACAATTGTAAAGATAAAAAATAGAGCTTTTTCATTGATATGCTACATGACTTTCTTACAATAGGTTTGAGCTTCTAATTCCCTAAAATGACTTTAAAATCACTATTTTACCAGTCAAGTGTGATTCGCAGTAAAAAACGCAAACACTCTCGGCCGTCAGACACCTCACATGCTTCTTAGAATAGCATAGGACAAGATACATTAACCTTTTAACTGTCATGCCCGAGATGGTCTCGGGCACAGCTGGTTTTCGAAAATGTCACGCCCGAGTATTAATCGGGGTAATTTATTTATTTTTTTTTTTTTTTTTTTTTGAGTGCATCGTATTGTTATACCCGAATATACATCGGGAGACGTTTATTTCGGCTTCATCTCTTTGTCAAACCCGACTGTTTCTCGGGTTTGTGCTTGGAAAAGTGTTAAAAATCAAAATAACTTGACAGTTAAAGGGTTAAAGAGCCAGACATCTTAAAATTCTCCCTCGAAAACGTTGCTAGCTCTTAGACTATTATCACTCTTGTCACGCAAATTACATCTCTGTTGTAAATTTCAGTCAGCAAATGTAGATTTATACTACCCATAAATGTTGGGGGTGGGGGTAATTTGATTCAACAATATTATACAAAAGTGATTATATAGCAATGCTTTCTCTTTTTTTAAAATTAAATATTTGTCTTTACAGGCTTTTTTATGGAACGAAAAGAGGGATTCCACCTGTTTTAGCTGAAAAGCTAACATGTTTGTTTAATTACTTCACACGAATCACCTTAAAAGGTTTGTAATGTGATCAATTTCTTCTTTTTTCTTTTTTTTAGATGCTTTTCAAATATACAATAAGAAGCAAAGTAGTTCTTGAGGCATTGCTGTTTCTAAAAATCTGATATGTGATGATATTTAGCTCTTTCTTTTTATGTATAATTTTGTAATTTAAGTATAGCTTCTAAAATTTAAAATTCCGAATTAGAATTCCAAAATTTAAAAGGAACATTTTGAATTAATTTTCTCTGCCCTTTTCCGAATACATCTTTAGAAGGGGGAAAATGTTTAAACTATTCAATCTGATTGTCAAATTCTCTCATTTGATACAGGTTTCAAAAAATCTACCTTATTGTTTAATAAAAACTCAAATATTTTGTTCAGAAATAAAGATTTTGCTCATTATTAAAGAAATGTGCATGTTTCAATTGGTTCAAATGTAGTAAAGCTGTTCATAAGCTTATTTGTAAAGTGTATTTTGTCAATAAACTAATCAGTAGCTCTGAAATTGCTATCAAACTTTTTAGAATAAGAGATGGAAAAAATAATATGGCTCTTTTAGTTACTTGGAAAATATCCTCCCTTGTCACAATATTCTTGGTAAGCATTTTTTCAATCGTAGTAGCTGTTGGCACAAAGTCCATAATGCATGCTTCTCATAGCCACAAGGCGGGTGCACCTTAGCACCCACAATAATCTATGTATATAATATAATCTATGTTGTGTGCACAAGGTACACAACACAGACTAAATGTTGTCAAAGTGATCTAGAGCAGAGGCTTTCAAAGTCCAGACCTCTGCGTACCCTCTTCTGAAAATTACTACCCCCCCCCCCCCCCAAGGTTTACATTCATACATTAATGAGGTATTGTAAGATTCCTTTAATGGTATTTAGGCAAGGTAAACGCTCTTGGCTACCTTTTTTATTATTGTTGATAACAAAGCTCTCATTTTGCTTTTTACTTAATGTCCACAAGTTTGGATGAATTTTTGTTGCCCTTTAACCGTCCAAGCCAAAAACGTTCCTTTCGCATTTGCTTTTCAATGTTGTCTTATATGCTTTTGTTTTTATGCACAAAGGTTATAGGAAAAATGTACATATATATATAATGAAATAATGTTCAAGTTGATTCAAATTTTCAAAAACATAACATGTTTAGTGTTAACTTTAAACAGTTCTATAAAACAAACTATTTGACTGATTAAATTTTCTTTTGGTATTTACATTTACCTCAAGTGTTGTAACATAGTAAAACAGTGTTTTTATTTAGGCTACTATGTGGACTAGGTTATGAAATTTTTACCTTGCTTCAGCTCTATAACATTTTTCTTGTAATTTATATTACTTTTTAAATAGTATTTACATCAAGTATGACACAAATTCACTATGTTAGTTTAATATTAATCATTGTAACAATCAAAGTTAATTGGATTCAACAGAAAGTTAGGAAAGAAAAATTGTGTAATTTAACATTTTTTTTTAATCATCAGGATTTGTTTTATTATTATTTTTAACTGTTTTTTGTGTTTGTATACCCCCATTCTATGTGATGGGCACTTGTATGGGAGTTTTAGGTTATCAAAAACTGGGTTCCAATAATGCATAGGAAAAATGAAAATACCTTTACAAAATAAATAAATAGATTAACTAATTAATGATCATTCTCTTTTTCATTTCTTTGATTCTTTAAATTATTGATGCATCAGGTACTATTGGTTAGTTAAAAATATCCTTTGCTGGTAAAAAATTCCACCTGTTTCAGCTGAAAAGCTACATCACTCCACAATGCCTTCTCAGAAAGATGCCTTGCATCCATCTTTCGACTGAGGACTTTTCTCCAATTCTTCTTTTCTTTTCCACAATATCTTATCTCATTTTTCATCTCTCGTGGCACTATTAACCCTTTTTTTTTCGAGATGTAACTTAATGATTTGGTAATGGGCAATGCAACTTGTGGTTCTTTTTCATTATTATTTTGCGCTTGGCACCACTGGGGATTCACCTGTTCTTTGCACGCTGTTTAAAAATAATGAGAATTTGATTTGCTATAAAGACACGCATCTTTCGAACCCTAATTCGAGGCTTAGGTGCAAAATTCAGCGTATCGCTTTTGGGAATCACAGTTAAATAGTGCGTTTTTTTTTTTTTTGTGATGAAAATGCTTTGGCCAATTTATTTAATGGGCAACAAATCATTAAATGAAGCTGAACTGCTCAATAGTTAGTTGGCTAATTTCTTGCCATTACTTAAATAGTTTCTAATCTTGTTATATAAATAGGTACCCCCCCCCCCTTCATACACACGCCTCTTCTTTAAGGGCAGAAAAAAAACTTTATCTGATACGTTTAATTTTTTTTTTTTTTAATGCATTTTTACAACTATAGTTTTCATCACTTAACATCATTATTTTGAACTATGGAAGTAAGGATTTGGGGGCAAACTCCACATTGACGTGAAGTAGGAAAAAAAAGCAGAAACGTAAATTGGAGGTAAATGGTTTTCCCATGGAAAGTACACGGATTTTCGGTTTTGGTCAGTTTTGTGCTGATGTGGAGCCCGGCCCTTACTCGAAACTCAATAATTGTCAAATATGTATTCAAATTGGGAGTTCTAGGCGTTGTTCCGCCCTGCATGTATGTAAACAAGAACTTTTGTATTGCCTATAAATGTGCTTTCGTTTTGAATAAAAATATTGTTACCCATTTTTCAATTTCAGCTATTTTTTTAAATTTTAGCAGGATAGCACTGCGAACCCCCTAACATGAACTCGCGGACCACACTTTGAGAAACTGGGATCTAGAAGGAGCAAGCCAAGTCCTTATTTCTTTTTCTTTCAAATTGAAATTCATTGTAAAAACTTGAAGAAAGTTGGGTAGCGGTTTCGATGTATTTGCCCCAGCTTAGAAAAAATAGAACTCCATCACTGCTCCTAAATGGTGCCTTTTCCCCATAAAAGTCTCTTTTTTATTTTCAAGTCACCAAAATTCAATGGTTTTTTTTTTTTTTAATCTGCTCCCTTTTATCCTTTAAATTTTCTGCTTCATTTTGAATTTAATATTTTATATTTCCTCTTTTATCCATTTGTTCTTTTAAAAAAAAAATTTATTCTCACCCCTATCATAATTTTGATACTGAATGAGGCACAATAGCTATAATTCAAAACTATTGATTAGGTTTAATGAATTCATTCAGCATTGTAATTTTACTTTACTAAAATTTTTTTAGCCAATAAATCGGTTAAAATGGGATAATTATAAGTTATCACCAAAGCAGATAATTACCAATTATTGCTGATTAATCAGTGAATTCCCAATTTACCTTTTAAAAGTTAGGATTAAGGTCTTTTAGAATTTAGGTGTATTTTCTCCCTAGGCACAAACTAAAATCTGAGAATCCCTGAAGCTGGCTTTGTACCTTAAAATGAGCAAATTCATTGTCTACATGATGTATCATAAATTCTCGTTTATCGTATGTTCAGTCCTATAGTTAGAGAAAGTACTATTCTTTGCAATGTATTAGTAGATGCATAATTTTTCTGATGTATCTATACACATTCTCATTATCAATTAGAACCCAGTGGTACAGTTTCATTCCATCGACAGTATATCGAAGAATTGCCTGATTGGGAAAATTCTGTGCGTGGTATCAGACCTGTTGTTGTTCGATCCAGTGGCTTTATTGAAACTGAAGGACAAGGCATGCTTCAAGTATTTAATTTTCATTTTCACATTAAACAATTGAATAACTATAAAAGTTGTATTTATTGATTTTTATTATTACAAGTATTATACTATAAGTAATAAAAATATATAATTTTAGGCCTGTTTTTCGAAGTTGGATGTAATCTTTATTCTGAAAATTTTAAATTAACGGACTAAATTACTAGAGTTTTTGGTGATTAGGAAATATTCAGTTAGAGGGGGAGGGGCAGGAATGAAAAAAGAACAAAATCATACAATGTTAAATCTCTATATCCTTTCCTGGACCATAAAAATCTAATGGAAGAAAAATATTTCTTTTTATGTGTTAATGAAACATTGTATCTAAAATTGTAACTCCTGTGTCACTGTTTATTTTGATTATTCAATAGATACTTAGAATTAAATTTAGAATTAATTTTTATTATTTTTTTTTCGGCCACTTGTGGCAATTAAAATTCATCAGTATTTCTGTATTATATATTAAGTACACATCAGACTTTTCTATTGATTTATCAACAATGGGATAACTAAATGAACTAACAATAATATTGTGATAAATAATTCATTATATTCAAATTATGAAGTCTAAAGATTATTTTTTAACAGTATAATTCTAATTCTTTATGATAAAAAATAACTTGCTTTGTAATTCTTTTTCCTTTGTAAATAGCCAAAAATCAGTTTAAAAAAAAAAAAAGTTGAACTTTGCTTCCTTTTTACTGTTTTACTGTGACTTATTTTTTCAATGTTAAAAAGTTTCTTCGTTGCGAAAGAATCCTTAGAAATTTAAAAATTGACAACATGGGCAGAATTACCTACTGATTAATTTTTGATAATGCCACTTATAAAAAATTTAATTATGTAATAGTAACAGTATTTACTTACAGAAGAAACTTAAAAAATAGCTTTAGTATTTTTTTTCCATTAAAATTTTCTTTTTGTCTATGTTAAATATATATGGAATATCTCGATGTATATTTATTTTTTTGATCAGTTTTTCTATTTTATTCAGAAAGATTGACTAATATCTGATGTTTGGCATGCTAAAGGTATAACATTTCTTGCTATTTGTAAGGACGTACCAAAATGATAGGTACTTAACTTCAAAAATGACTATTTATTCTCTAACGCTTCTTTACATTTCCCCCTTAGTACGCATTAAAATAGCCTTTAATAAAAAATACTTAAAGCATTACTTCACTAATTATTATTATTTTTTTTTTGTGTGTGTAAAAAAAAACAATGAGAAAGTTTCAGCGTTTTAATGTCAACTTTTTCATGCTTTCTATAGACATGAATTTTATATTTTATAGTACTTTGTTATTCTGATTCATATCTCAGTAGTTTTAATACAGCTTCTATTCCTTAACAATGGCGAAAGGTGTGCCAAAAGTTATATATTAGTTATTTATCCTTAATTTTTTGATTTAAAATTAATCATTTTTTAATTGTTTTATTTTAGGTTGACTTTGCAAATAAATTTGTAGGTGGAGGGGCGATTGGCCAAGGTTGTGTGCAGGAAGAAATTCGTTTCATTATATGTCCAGAGTTGATAGTTTCACGCCTCTTTGTTGAGCGTTTGGCTCTTACTGAAGCTCTTATCATAACTGGTAAAATAATATTGTCACCCCTTTCATTTTCAGAACTATTTTCGTTTACTTCAGCAAGATGTAAATCACACTTTACTTTCATATATTTTGCCTAATTTAGGTTTATATATTCTTCTGGGTATGGATGTTCTAGCGGGGCCCCCTCCCAATAGATTTCGAAATTCAACTGATCGTTGAGTCATTCCCACTGAGCGCCTAAATACAAAAAAAAAAAAAATCTAGTAATTGAAGGGCTTGGGAGTGAAGGGGTTAAGTGACAAAACAGAAATTGCGAGTAATTAAAGTTCAAAGTTTTATTGTTGTAGTTGTTGCAGCTGTTTTGTTTTCTAGTTTTGTCATTAGTGTGTGTATGAAATTGGTCTATTGACATCTACTATTTGATGTACCAGGTTTTGTTTGCTTACCTGTATCCATTGCTCACCATTGTAGAGAGTGTTTATTTTTTAAAATGTAACTTAGCCCCTTCATCCTCCAAGCCCTTCAATTGTGACAGTGAAGTATGAAGACCCAAGTTGCACTGATTCTTGATCAATTGTTGATGGTTCTAGCATGTAAATAGTGCAGAAGTATAAGTTGGTCAATATTATATTTTAATCAGTTCTGTTGATCTTTACAAGTAATGTTTTTGCATGCTAAACAAGAAAGAACATAAGTTAATTACAGTATTGGGTAATTTTTATCATTAAAGTTGTTACAAAAGTTGTTTTTCATAATGTGGCCCAATCTACACAGGCCCTTAGCACGTTGGTTAACTTCTCAGAGTTTTGTTAAAAAATTAATCTTAGAAAATTTAGTGAATTGAATATTAACAAAAAAAAAAAAAAAACTGGGATGATTAAAAGTATTTAATGAAATTCATGGTAGAAAATCAAACTGCTCATTTAATTATTTAATAAGATAAATAATGAAAAGTAGAAAAATGGACCAATATGCCCCGACACCCCCTATATTGTTTTTTCTTTTTAGTGTTTCAAATTTGAGCATTTAATTAATTTTCGTGAAAAAGTGTTGAACATAGAGGGGCAAGAAGAGGAAGAAAAGTATTTTCCCCCGCATACCTCTAATTTAAACCTTTTATGTCCTTCTCGAAAATTGAAATATCAGTAGATATATTAAATGTTGATATATATTAAGATGTTTGAGTTGGGAATTTTTAAGGTTTCTCAATGTCTATGAGCTTTGCTAGAAAACACCTTTTTAAGAGGGATATTTCCCGAAATTTGAAATGAAATAACAACTGTTTGTTCATTTGAATCATCATAGATCATACTATATTTTTGTATTTACTACACTATGGTGATAATGTTAAATGCCTTTCCTTAACTAAGCATTAAAGGTTTTTTTTTTTTTTTTTAAGTAAGCAAGATTTTTTCAAAAAGTTTAAATCTTAATACTCAATTTACAAATTGATATTTATTTCAGGAGTAGAACAATATAATAAGTACAGTGGTTACTCTGATAGTTTTAAATGGGAAGGAAATTTTGAAGATCCAGTACCTAGGTAAAGTCTAATTATTTGTCTCTCTTTAAATTTTTGTTGGAATTTCTTATCTCAGATGCCAGAAAAATAGAAATTATTTTTAAAAATAAAAATGCCATTTCCTATATTTAAGTTTTCATTGTTGTGGAAAAGAGTCTATAACCTATTGTTACATTTTTTATAAATAGTCTTTGTTCTTTGGTGCTTGAATTGTTGTAACCTTGCAATAGTTCTATTTCATAATTTTTACTCGAAATTAACGTGGTTCTTGAGACTTTATCTGTGTGTTGACTTTGTAAACTATGCATCATTTAACATAGCATGAATGGGATTAGATTTAAGAGATATTTCCTAGTTAGTATAGTATTTTGTGAGAAATTGGCAAATGTTGCCAAGTTTAGCAACATTTGAACCTAACATGTAATTTGTATCTTCAGCTACATTATATACATGTCATAAATTCAAGGGGTTCAAAGAAATAAACTTTTCTGGTTAATTATTTTTACTTCTCCTATTTATCTCATCCAATGGTTCATATAATGTCATATCGCACATCCAGAATGAAAGGGGCACATCTCAAAATAGCTGTTTTGAGAAAAATCGATTTGAAAATTTAAACTTTTTTAAATCCTTGCCCTGACTCTAATAACTATTGAAATTAGATAAACTCTCATTGATTGGTTGATTAAAGGTTCTGCTAGGTGACTATGGTCTGCGTTTCCCGGTCAATTTTAAATAAGTCGGTAATTAATGAGAAGTGCCCCTTTCATTCTCCATTTTCGTGGAGAATGAAAGGGGCACATCTCAAAATAGCTATTCTTACGGGCATCGGTTTATACACCATTTAATTTTTTTTTGAAGTTCTTGTCATGATTTTAACCTACATTTTTTAATGATGCATGTTTTGTGCAATTTATATCGGGCCTTTTTTTTTATCCACGAGTGGGGGCAACCGCCTCCCCCCAAGGAAGGGGGGTTCTTCATACAAATCCCAAAATTACAACGGATTTGAGCCTCATTTGGCACGTAGGTCCTTTCATGCTCAGAATGTCATGCCAGAGTTCTTTCACTCTGCTTGCGAGAGGGGGGCTGAGAGTTGCAAGAAAATCTTTGAAGTGGAATATTTACATTATTACTTACAGTGGCTGAAATTTTACGAAATCCGAAAAGACCTACATTAAACTTTAAAATCATAAAATTTCTCTTTTCTACAGGCGAAATTTTACACTACTTTTTGTAGGGATTTTGATTTATACCCGATTCCTACGCATCACGAGACAACTCGTGATAATTAACTCGATAATGGGAAAAAAAGGGCATTTTAGTTGCTTATACTTTTGTACGTACGTATGCACAGTCGGATGCGCCAAAAAAAAAAGACATTCCTTCGAGAATGAGTAAAGCAGAAATTTAGGCCGCAGTTGAATGCAAATCTTTTTGAGAAAACATTACTTCCTGTACTACTTACAAGGAAGTAAAAAAGTAATAACTACTGTCTGTTTGCGCATTGTGCGCCTGGCAGCCACGAACGCTTCCATTTGAAAAAGGGGAGATAGGTTTAGGATGCGCACTTCCCAATGCCTTCAGTTTTTGTTCGCTTGCTACTTCCTCGTTGCATTTCCCCCCTATTTCGAGAGAGTCAGAAGAGACTTGGTGCGTGCGCAGATTCAACGGAGGTTTTGCGAAAAAATGTTAGACAGTAATTGGTATTTCCATCTTTGTAGTTCAGTTTCGCAGGAATGACAATATCAATAACATTAATACAAAATTTTACTCTCATACAGTTATTATTTTTAGTTTCAACGTAAAAATTAAGCCTTTCTGTAAAACAATGATGTCTTACCGAAATTCAGAATGTAAACATTTTACTACCAATTTTAATTTTCGCTCTTTAACAGGGTATGAATTTAAATCAAAACGGGCGCAGAAAGTCAACAGCAATTATAGTTTTCTTTCTTTATTAATGATTCGATTTAACATTTCAGAAGGTTTAAACGCAAAGCAGACGATCTATTCAAAAAAAGTCGAAGGGAAAAAATAATACGAAGAATTTCAAATTTATTTAAAAAAAATAACGTATCTCTAAATCGTTTGCAGATTTTTTTTTTTGTGTGTTTTGATTTCTCAATATTGACCTTGCTTGTAGTTTAAACGTTGTACTTAAACAGGTATAGTAATTCTAAATGTGTGACAAAGTTATTTTCAAGTTTGTAGCTTTTAACAAACATTTAACAAAAAGGGCTCTGTGTAGTAGAGTTGTAAAATAGTTCTAAAAGTATTTAATCAACAAATTAGGTAATACGTTACTGTTTTCAATTTAATAGCAATTTTTTTTAAATATAAAAGCATAGAAGCTAATAAACAAAACTAATAAAAAATAATTAGATTCACTTATTTTTCGACTGTAGAATTTAAAACGGTTAATTATGCACTGAAGTCATGATGCTTAGTTTTACCAAAAATATTTTTATACATTCTTTTTGAATTAGCTGTAATGATAGAATGTACTGTATGAAATATAGGAATTTTAGTATATTAAAAAATTGCAAGTTTTCTCGAAGAAAAAAATTGTTCTAAGGATTTTTAGATACATTTATTTCGTTTGAAATGTGAAACATTTTGTCAACTGATACTTCCTATCGCTGTTTCATTTCAGAGCGATATTAAATCAAATTTTAATTCCTAATGATTTGACGCTAGGTTACATAATACTATTCTTCTTGTTCTAAAAAAGGAACCCTTCATAAATTATTTGTGCACAAACAATTTATACTTAATAACGAACAATTAAAACGAGTGTCACTTCAAAAAAAAAGCAAAATTACGGTTTTCTTAATTGGTTTAAAAAAGAGTACTAGCCATAATTTGCTCCAATCCCGCTCGGCGAACTCTGATTATCAAAGATGTGCCCCTTTCAGACTCAATTCTCCCTTCACAATCGGCAGAATCTGGAGAATGATAAGGGCATAAGTTGCGTTTTAGATGCGACTGTTAACACTAGAAAAAAATGGGTCGGTTTCTCATGTAAGGTGTACTAAGGTACGCTATTTAAACATATTTCCAAAAAATGCATTTTTTGAGATGTGCCCCTTTCATTCTGGATGTGCGATTTATTTACTTAAATATTTGATTAGTTATATGTCCATTAATTTAAGAAAAATGAAATTACAGGAAGTAATTTTTGTACATTTTATTATATAGTGTAGGGCCACCAAGCAATTACTACAATATACATTATTAATTAAAGCGCCTAAAATAATTACAAAAAAAACACAGTACAATTTATAGCTTCACAATATTTAAATTCAATTTTTAAAACAAAGATAAAAAGGGGAACATTTTATTGTAAAGTAACTACTTTTAATTGCAACAAATAATAGAATACAAAGAATAAAAGACTAAATTTAAATTCTGTCCTATTCCCCTTGTTTACAACGTCACTAAATATTGTTACTGAACACATTCCGCTCTTTCCCAATCTTTTAGAGAATCACAATACAAAATATATTTTACACATAAAGATAAGTCCTAAAATTAAAACGTTAATTTCTATACATTAGAAAACATAATTTTCAAGCATAATTCCTTACGGCTAACAATTAGATGCGAAAAATTGCTTAAGTAGAGTGGTACCATAAATATTCTTGCATAAGAAGGACTTTATCATGAACATACAATTTGATATCGTTTCCCGATTTCCAAGAATTAAATGGTTTCGACTTTGCATTTCCATGCATGAAAGAGCTTTTATATTTAATGATATTTATAAAAGTTATTGCCTGTTTGAGTCCTTTTATGTTTAATTAGGACACACTTTTGTTAAACGTGGATTAATATTTTAGCTTCAATTAAAATTGCACACATGTATTGTTCTCCAGAAAAGCTTGCATACAGGTATTTTAAATTAGCTTAAGATATTTTATCGTTGATTTACTCATTTAATTTAACGATACAACATTTCCTAAATTATGACTTACGTTTAAATATGGAGTTTTATTCTTGCTTTGTAATAAGATAGTACAGTCAATAACTATAGCTTTAGAAATATATTTGTACATAATTATTACAAACAAGTTATGTATTCAACTATAGAAGAAACGGTATCTAATTAATAATATGATAAACATTTGAAGGGCCAGGGGGGAAAAGATGAAAGACACTTTTTGGTCAATTTTGAGATATTATCGCCATCTAGGGGCTATGAAGGAGTAATATCATCTGGTTAGAACAGCAAGGAGAAAAAAGATTAGAATCGACCGAAATGTGCATGAAAATTCTACACTGGCGGAAAAAAAATCCCAACACCAAGAAAAAATTGCCGTAGTGTAATGAAATTTGGGTAATGCAATTGTCTAGTTAACATGTTTAACTGATTAAATGTACAAGATCACTGGCTAATTTAAGCTCAAGAAAATTCTGTGCAAATGTGAAATTATGTTAATTTAATAGAGGGTGTAACCTCCAGAATTTTGAAGGCAAGCCTGCAAGCGTGCATGCATTATGTCATACAGGTGTCGAATGTCACTTTGTGGTATGGAGTTCCATGCTTGTTGCACTTGCTGTGTCAATACTAGGACCGTCATTGCTGACTGTGGATGATGCTCGAGGTGCCATCCCATGATATCCCATACGTTATCAATTGGAGACAGACCTGGTGATTTTGCAGGTCATGGTAACATGTCAGTACTCTGTAGAGCACATTGCGTTACAGCAGCAATGTGAGGGCGAGCGTTATCCGGTTGGAAAACGCCCCCTTGAATGCTACTCATGAAGGGCTGTACTACTGGTTAAATTAACAGACTGACGACAAATTTTCAGCCAGTGAGTTTGGGATAACCACAAGAATGCCTCTGCTGCCGTAGGAAATTGCTCCAGAGACCATAACTTCAGATATGAGTCCCGTGTGTCTAGGCCGTAGACCGCTTGGATGCAGGCGGTCCCCTGGCCTCCTTCTGACCAATATACAGCCACCACTGGCACTAATTCAGAATCTGTTTTCATCAAAAATTACAACAGATCTCCACTCTGACCTCCAGTGAGCTCTGTCGTGGCACCACTGCCGTCGGAAAAGGCAATGGTTTTCAGTCAATGGAATACCGGCTACAGGCTGCCTGGCTCGGAGCTGTCCTTGAAGTAAACAGTTTCTTACCTTTCCTTGGGTCACGACGGTACCAACTGCAGCTCGAATGTCAGCTGCAGATGCAGTACAATGCGCCACAGCCGTACGCAAGATTCGGCGATCTTCCTTCTCAGTCGTGCCACGTGGCAGCTCGGAACTCGATCTTCTTGAGGTAGTACCATCCCTTGCCCATAGCTTCCAATAATCATGCAAGGTGGAAACATTCCCACCCAAGTCTTTCTGCAATATCGAGAAATGAAAATCCACCTTCTCGTAGCCAATTTGTACGACCTCGTTTAAACTCGGTGAGCTGTTGATAATGGCTTCTTCGTCTTCTTAATAGGGTTTTCCTGGCTAACATAAACGCAATTCGTCCAATTTCACGGAAAAATAATACACACGAGCTTCACAACACGCTTTTAAAACAAGCCTTATTTGCATGTTCTGAGTAACGCCAGCTGCGCCACACTTATGCGCGGAACACGAAATTTCAATCGATGTCATCTTTCAGTTGTATAAACACGCCTACCAAATTTCGTTTATCTAACACAAGTCTTTCTTGGTGTTGGGATTTTTTTTTTCCGCCAGTGTATTTTCTATACAAGGAGTTACGAGAAATCAAACTTTGTTCTTCGTTTTTCTCGAAATCGCTTTTTGGTCACTTTCATCTTTTTACCCCCTATCCCTTCATTTAATTTCATATTACTAATTTTCAGTTATCTAAGTAAGTCATTGATTAAAACAGTTGCTGAGATAACCATGAAAGCGAAAGTTTATTTAGGGAAATAAATTGCAATAAATTTGGTTTAGTAATAATTTAGAGCTATGAAAAATTTTGCTTTTTTCTAACCAAGAATTTATAAATAAGCGAGAAGTTACAGAGTAGGTGTATTGCATGGCCTGAAGGAATAAAACAACAGTAGTGAAAGTTCATTTGTAACAGGCCCGTCCTTTAGGGGGGAGCAGGGGGATCAATTGCCCTCCCTGACTTCGGGAAATCAATGTATTGGCATATAAGTGGACGTGGTTTTTGCCACTTTTTGGTAAATTTTTCATTATGTATGCACCCTTTGCCCCTCCCCCTGGAAATGACGTCCCTGATTTGTAATGTAAAACGACATTGCCAAAAAAAACAAAGTTTAAGTTAACTTCTCCCGTAAATACACAGTCTAGTTACATTAATTTGACCACTTGTCAAAAGCTAGAATAACCACTTTTCTCAGAACGGACAGATGCGAGACGTGCCGGAAGACAGTCAATTAGGTACCTGAAGGTGTTCACTGGGATGTTGAGACATGCCGACGCCAATGCGAGGTCAGCTGTGCCAGATTACGTGGGTGAAGATCCATGGCTCGAACAACCCAATCGAGATGGTCCCACAGATTCTAGATCGGTTTTAAGTCAGGTAAGTTTACTGACCAGGGGAGAACGGTAAACTCATCCTGGTGCCCTTCGAACCACGAATGTTAATTGGCAGCTGTATGGCGCTTCGTATTGTCCTGCTGGTAGATGTCATCATCCTGAGGAAAAACAATATTCATATGGAGTGGATATGGACCGTAAGGGCAGATGCGTACTTGTATTGATCCATCGGGCCTTCTACAATTATGAGTAAACGCATAGAACCCCAGGAAAAAATTCCCCAGACCATAGTGCTCCTGCCTCCAACGTAAACTGCCCCAGCAATGGTTGAAGAGTGTTTGCTTTCAGAGGTTTCACGCCTTCTAAGCCAACACCCGTCTGTCCGATGAAGCATAAAACGTGATTCATCAGTAAATGCTACCTATCCCCACACAATGGACGTTCAGCTGCGGTACTGCCGTGCAAATTCCAGGGTTTGTCGTAGACGAACAGTAGTCAGCATACGTGCATGAACAGGCTTCTGCTTCTGGAGCCCAGACACAGCAATGTCCGCTAAACAGTAGTGTGGGGGACGATCTTGGTAGCCCCTTGGTTCAACTGGGGGTCAGTTGCTCAACGGTAGTCCGTCTATTAACCCGAACACTTCTCGGCAGCTGTCGTTTGCCTCTGTCATCGATGGCTCCTGGCGCTCCACATTTTGCCCCGTCGCTGATTTTGAGCAGTCCCATTTTGCCATGCACGGTACACTTTTACCACGACGGCAAGAGAACAGCTCAAAAACTCAGCCATTTTGGAAATGCTTCCACCTTCAGCCCGAAAGCCAATAATCATTCCTTTATGTACTTCGGATAAATCGCTTGATTGTTGCTTAACTCCAACAATAGAAACGTTTTCCGAAGCCTTCATACACTCTTTATATACCCTCAACTGCAGTGTGCTACCAAGTATCTTCTGTGATTGGTTATTTAACGTCGACGTCAAAAGTACGTGGAGGTCACATTAATGTGATTGGACTGTGTATTTTACTTTGAGATTATTGGGAACAGCTAAGCTTGTCTTTTCCCTACGTTTTGGAAGTATCCATCAGATTTTAATGTAAATTATATTTTTATGTGTATTTTATCCAGATTTGCTCATTGTTTGATTTTTTATAAGATTTTATGACTTCAATGATTTTATCTTAAACTCGGACCATTTTTTCCCTATACTCATCCATTTTATGTCACTTTTTCGAGAGAAAATAATTGAAAGAAAGTGAAAATTGTCTATACTGAGTCAAGAACCTGAACATAGTATACAGCTCCTAGAGTACATAAGCAGAAATGCACAGATTGGGAATACTTGTGGGATTAGACAAAATGCAAAGCAATTGTTAGATCTTGCAAATAATTATGTACTTTGTGAAAAATTTGTTATTGCTTCGTATTAACAATTTCAAATAACTGTAGCCTTATCATTAAAGTATACTTTAAATTAGACACCAAAACCTATTACCATCGAAAAGTGAAAAAAACATGTAAAAACACTTCAAAGCAGAGTAAAAATAAGCAAATCTTTCATTTTTAAGCAGTAAGTTTAGTGCAAAAGTAAAACACTAACTCCTTTTTGAGAAACAACTCTTTCATACTTTGATTTCATGTTTCAAGAAATAAGGCTGAATACATGGCCTCACGGTGGAACAAGTAACTCACCATTTTAATTCTGCTTGACTCTATTATCAATGGCAAGTGTTTCAAATGTGTTAACTTACCTTTCATTAGATGGCTATTCTGTGACAAACATGTTTGTTAAATTTATCTTCATATTATCAATTTCTAGCTACATTTCGCTTTGAAATACTTTAATTATCATTCTTTTTTGATTTATGGACATTTTATTTATACATCGGTATTTGTATTTGAATAGTTTTTGCTCATTGAAAATTGCTTTATCTATGACAGGATTTTTCCCCGTTATAGACTACATCGTCTCTTACAGGCGCTAATACCTCGTGCACATTTCGATATCGCTTATCAATACAAAGATTCTTCGTTTATCACATTCCGGCCTTGTACTTTCAGAAAACATGATCTAAATCCAAACACCTGAAATGGAAGGAAAACACGTTTTATTGCAAGTATCGTGACTGTGGTCACAATGTTAACCCCCTTTTCCCATTCTTAGTTTACACAGGAGCCCCATGGGAGCTCAACTCCAACATTTATTTTCAACTTAATGTGTATTTTTACATACCGTAAAGTCGGGTTACTTGGACCCACAAGGAGGTTACTTGAGCGCACAGTATAAGAATAAAATCTGGGTTTGGTACTAGCATAAGAGACTGCAGAGTGCTTCTACCTAGAGGAGAAACGAGGAACTACGTGCAAGTCTTCAACTAATAAGTACCAAACCTAGATTTTATCATTTTACTGTAATGGGCTCAAGTAACCCCCTAGGGTCCAAGTAACCCGACTTTACGGTACCATCAGAAATACAAAATTTTGAAGCTTTGAGTTTATAGCAGCATTCCGAAGCTAATACAAATGCTAGGCTTAATTTTAAGGACCATATCTGCTAATATTTCAGTACAATTTTAAACATAATCACTGGTGGCTGCGTTTCATTTCACAGAAAACAAGTTAGCACTGCTGTACCACTATAAAATCAAAATTTAAAATTTTCTACTTATGTTGACTCTAAATGGATGTAAAATATTCTTAAATATATTTAATGCTGCTTGTTTGCTCCAGGCCCGTCATTTAGGGGGAAGAGGGGGGGGTCAATCGCCCCCCTGGCTTTTAGAAATCAATGTATTTACGTACAAGTGGGCGTGTTTTTTTATGTTTTCCGATGAAATTGCATTGTGTTTGGACCCCCCCCCTGGAAAAACTTGAAATGACGGCCCTGGTTTGCTCTCATATAAATAAAACCTTTGCCAAGGTTATATCTTAAAGAAATAACAAATTTAGCGGATGTTATAATAACTAGGAGTACCACGCCCCACTTAAGAGGAAACATTTATAAAAACTACTGTGGTTATAAAAAATGGAAAATATTGCCTAATATTCTTTAAAACATAGATCAAGAAGCTGTATTAAATCGATAAGTACCAGCAAATACGGAAAACATTTTTATTATCAAAAAGTGAAACTGTCAATTTGAGGCGAATTATCCTGGCAGCAACACAATTAGTTCTGCTCCACTGGGATGCAATACACCATTTAAAATAACATAATAGAGTTTATTATAATCAGTAAAAGTGGTAATAATTAGCTGAGTAACACAATAAAGATTAAAATTAACTTTAAATAAAGAAAATGAGATTTTACATGATTTTGTCTTATACTATCGGTTCATATAAACCTTTTCATTTTGGTATAAAACAGTAAAAAAATTACTGGACGTTATCTCAGCCCATTCTCTGCCTACAACTACCCCCGAAAAAAATCTTACCATTATACTCTGCGGGGGCTTTGTCACTGGGACATTTAACCAGACTGGGCGTATTAGCCTGAACTACTCTACTGTTTTTAGTCATAAATAATAAGGGAACGTTAAAATATTTCTTGTCGTACATCTTAAATATTTTCCGCCATTTCTCAGAGTACATGACGTCAAGTTCATTAACAAGTTCATTCTGTATCGCTTCCTATATCCCAAAGGAATAACAGAACTCTCAATGATCCTTCCTCTTGATCGGGTATAACACACTTTACTATTAACTCATCAACCGTTAGTACTATAAATTTATAAAACACGAAGAACAAGGTTCTCATTAAGTTAATGATTTATTCTTATCTAAATACTGGATGAATGGCAAACGTTCCTTCTTCCAGTACTATAACATTTAGAGTTAATCACATCTGTAACTCGCTCTCTCATCCGGTATAAAACATTAAGGCAAACGAAAAAATAAATGCTATGTTCTTATCTGTTGCACAATCCATCAAGTTAAAGATAATTCGTTCTGGTAAATTTACGATGGTAAATGTCTTCTATTTATTCTGCCGGATTTATGCTGATTCTTCCTATCGTTAAGTGCTTTCTTTAATGATTAGTGTATTTCCTAATGTAGGTAACATACCTCGTTAACGTTTTTGGATTAGAAATTGGTAAAAAGCGGCATGTTTCCTGAAAGTGTTTTAGTTTTCTCGCAATTTTATGAAGCTAGTCGATTCTAGAGTTTTTATTTTTTTTATTTTTTTTTCTGTATTCTGGAATACGGTATTTGAATTTGCAATTTTCAAATTTTAGTAATTGAATAATTATGCAAATTTTCTGCATTTGACTTCAAACTTAAGAAGATATTTAGCAGAAAATTGCAAAATGTCACCAAATTTGTTGGAATTTCTTAAAGGCATGTATTTCTACAAGGCACATAATTTCTTAATCATATAATCGTTTTCCGGGATAAATGTCGAGTTTGAGATGAATAAGCATTATATTGCGAGAAATTTGGATCTGCTTCTCATTTTCAAAAATCTGCGGAAAATTTGCTGTTTCCTGCAAAAATCTAAAGATATCTGCATGATTGCTGAAACGATAAATCTAGAACAATATTATGATTGGAGCAGTTTTGCCCCATACCATCTAGTTTTTAATATTGTTATCGATATTTCTGTGTATAATTTATGAGAAACATCCAAGAGGGTTGGTAAACCTAAGTTGGGTCTTATACAGCACGACACGCATGTCTATGGAAAATCAGTATCCATTTCAATAGCCTTTTTCCGTCACAAAGCTCGTCATAGAAACAATAATTGGTTCATGCAGTGCTTATATTTCTGTTGGCATAAGAAGTACAAATAGATTTCCCCGTGTTGCTGTGACGGATTGTTATGGAAAATTACTACTGCAGTGCAGAACAGAAGTCGTATTTGCAATATTTTACGCAGTTTTGTCATCAGGAGATTCTTGGAATGTATTTTACCAAAGTACAATGCTTTATGCTGTCGTGCTAAGCACAAAAGTCGTATCTGCATTTTTTAACAAATTTGATTTGTCGCCACCAGGTGGCTCTTTGTGAACTATTTTACCTAAATACAATATTATATGGTCATTTGAGAATGGGAAATATATATTTTTTTTTAATCTGAAAAGGTTTCATCTGTTCCAAACACTTGGTGGCGCAAAACTTTAAAGGGTTTTATCTCAGTTTGAGCTCGACTGCAGATACCACTTTTGCGCTTAGTACGGCAATACCCTAGCAGCATAATCTCATCGGCCGATGATCTGCCATTCATCGAAATCCGATGAAATTCTCATCGGCCGATGATCGGATTCGATGAGATCTCCTCGGGAATTGCTCCAATATGTCTTATTGACCAAACAGAATCCGAACAGCAAAATCCAATGAGTTTTGCTCGAAATACAATGAGATTTGAAGCAATTTACGAGCAATACAGTCCCGTGCCGATGAATTTAGAAGGAAAGTTTATCGGAAGGATATCGCTTTTCGATGAAAAGTAGCTCATCGAAAACCGTGCTCGGATACTGATCGGAACGATGTCATCGTGCGTTACGGGATTAGTTTGCGAGGAGTTCGATGATCGGCCGAGCAAAATCCGAAGAGTTGATGCTATTTGTTTATGGTCATTAAAGACTGGAACGTTTTTTAAAAAAGGACAACCGAATTAAATAAACATTTTAAACAATTTATCAGTTTGATTTCGACTGCAGAAACCACTTTTGCGCTTAGAACGACGTCCTGGTGAATGTTTTAAAGGTGCTGATTTGGAACTGGAGCACATTGGTAGCACGTAGCCAGAATAGCTTGAATAGTGTTTATCTCTTTTCGTTATCACTTGCCACTCTAAGTTTTATTTACATTAGATGAAAAGTGGACCACTTATTGCATGAGTTGTATACATATCTTATTTTAAAGCAGTAGAATATTTGTCCAAGAAAAAAAAATGTTAAAAAATCAAAATGAAGACGCACTACGTACTTATAGTTTAAATTCACACTAAATTGTTACTTCACACTTGTGCTCTGTTAGTACTGTTTTTGAAACACTATTAGTTTTCAAAGAACATAATGAATTTAGTCCTTTACTAGAAAAACTCTGTCAAAGTTAAATGTACCTCTTTTTCTCTGAAAGTTAAATATGTGTCCAAAAATTCATTAGTGATTTCAAATTTGCAATTATTATTATTTTTGTGAAACAGTATTATTATTATTATTATTTTTTTTTTTTTTGTTCATGAAGTTGAAACAAAAATTCAGTATTTGTGGTTTTCCCTACAATAATTATCCAAAACTGGCCATGATTTTTAAATCGTAAATAAGCAATATAATTTTATTATTTGTAATTTTCTCACTCTGTCATTTAATGCCAAACACCTAAAAAATTGTGTTTTTATTACAGAATATACATGTGAACTCAAGTAAAAAAAAAAACGAATCTTCAGAAATTATGTGTCTTTGTATACATTTAAACAAAGTTTATACAAAATACGCTTACGATATTATTAAAAAGAAAGGATTATATGGGAATAACATCCCGAAACCGTAAATCATGTTTATGAAAATGCGCATGCATCTTTCTAGTGCGAAATTTTCGACAGATAAACTTTCGAAAGAAGAAAACACGCATTTTGATGCAGCCAGAGAATAATAATTCACTTACCGTCTTTTTCTATGTGCATGTAGTATTAGGTTTCTGTTTTCTTTGTCTTTCAAACACCGTATTTCTTTTACTTATAAGGTATTATAATATATTACCAATGAAAACATTTCCATTGCTCTTGGAAAAAGCGAAGGAAGTGTTATCGGCCGACTCCTTTGGGAATCTTTCCCTTCTTAGTACCATAACCGTAACTCTTCCACAAGTTCCTTTTATGAGTTGCTCTTGTTCCTGAACGCTTTTCTGTGTTAACCTCTGAAACTGGTTCTCCCACGGTTTAATAATAGATGATGCTGAATTTATTTTCTTTCGATGTGTTTCTTCCTTTTTATTTTACCTTTTTTTCGTCTTTTTTTTTTCATTGTTTTGTTGCTTAGTTTCAGTTTTAAAAGACAGAGAGACTTTGAAAAATAGCTCAGGTTCCATGCATTTCTTTTAACAATGTGCTAAGACTCTAAGAAAAATGTGTGTCTTTTAGTTGCAATTTGTTAAGTTTATTAAGCGCAATTTACTTTCCAACTAAGTTTATACAATTAATAAAGATGTGTGAACTATAATAAACTTCATATTTTATTAAAACTTTACAAACGTGTACTTGGTCTGCAAAATATACACAAAGGTTTTTGACTCAAACACAATTTACTGAATCTAAGAAAAAGAAAGGAAAAACAGTTTTTAAGCTTGCTTTAACGGGCACAGCCATCCGACAAGAGCCAAAAGACTTTTGTCGGATCGCTGTGCTTCGGATCCTCACTTTTTTTGCATTGAAAAAAGGCGTTCCTTGTGACGCCGTAACACGTGTCTGCAGTATACCTGAGCAATTGTGCGTAACGTTGTATTTATCCTTTGCTTAGATGATACTTGACTGTTTGTATGAGAAAAACATTTTGTCAACTGGGGTTTAAACCAAGTGCAGTATAAAAATGGGCTCAATAGCAGAAAAAATTTCGCAATAAACTGCTTTTACAGTTGAGAAATAAGTTATCTCTCTAGATTCACGTAATGTGACGGTTTATCCAACTAATCATAAGTTATGTTATGTCAGAGCAACCAGGGACAATATTAGCGTGTTATCGAATACCTGAACCAAAGCTGAATCTCAAATGCTGAACCAAAATGTCGGATATGTCAGCCTGTACTGTAAAGGAGCTTTAGGCTAACCCATCGTACATGAAACTTTCCAATGAGGCAGCCCACAATAACCATTGACGTTATGCAGTGCCATAAAATCAGTATCTGCGGTTGCTTTATTTAAACATACCCTATAAATATTTAAATGTGTGGTTGCTCAAAACAGAAAATTAAAAGTTGATTTTTTTAATTTATTGGAAAACTATTTACTTGGAAACTATTGTTAAAATTTGCTTGTTGAGTATTCATCATAAAATAAAATTTTAACTGGTACTAATAACAAAATGCAAAAAGAACATATAATGTAACTTAGAATTCAAAAGACTATAAAATATTGTTATTCTTCTTCTTTATTATCTTCTCGTGCTACAGTAATCGCCAATTTCAATGGAAGAAAACGATAACATTATGCTTTCTTCATTCAAAATGATCGTAGAGGACAATTCAATCTTTGATTCAATATAAACATATGTATGTTGTGTAAATGAATAAAAAAATTATTATGTTGCTTGGTTTCACGTTTAAACATTTAATCATTTGTTCAATCTAAAGTTACATTCGCAGAGATGAAAGATAGATGTAAGCATTGGGTCAAATGCCCTTTTATCGTTACTACTAGTTCAAATGCTTTGCTTTTGGCCTTTAACAGAATGATGATGCCAAGAGAATACTATTTACACTTCTAAACAAGTTTGAAAACTCCTAATAAACGAATTAAGGGTTTGGTTGTGCTGTATCCATATGATTATTTTGAAGGTCAAGTATCGAATCAAATAAACGTTTCTAAAATAACTTCGTTCCCCAAAAGGAAAAGGTATCAAAATTATTACTGTGACAGTTATTACAAGAATTTGGAAACAAACTGGTAGTAGTGTATCTTAAACTGTACTTTAAGCCTATAAATTTAGTGTGCCTGTATAACGTGTCAGTAAAAAGCAGATTTTAAGTATTTCGCACAATTAATTTTATTTCGAAATGAGCTTTAAATTAGAATAGAAAAGAAAAAAAAATCGAATTTTCGAAAAAAAAAAAAAGCTTTGAGGTGCACACCCTAATGCTACAACTAATTTTATACGGAATTTCATGAAAATCAACGGAACGGTTTTGGCCTACGTGCTTACAGACAGACAGACAGAAAGAAGGAAGGAAGGAAAGAAAGACAGCCAGACCCACATTCAGCTTTATTATTTGCAGAGAATACAAGCATTTATAAAAGCAATTGAAATTACTGACCATGAGAAGTAAAAGGAAAATGACCATCTGCCACCAGTTGAATTCTTTAATTTGGCAGTTTAAGTTACTTGGAATCAACATCATGGGAAATAATGAAGGAAACCACCTAAAAGACCTGCCATGTCGAATAGCCTCGATGACTTTCCCTTTGATATCCCACCTTCTCCTATTAAACGCCTCCTACGTTACTGCACATTGTCTGTTACATCACGAAGTGAACTACAAGATACCCCTGGCTGGTTTGTTCACAATCGTAATGGGTTTGATCTCGTGGCATTCATTCTACTGGAAAAAAAGGCAAATCGCAAATCTCATTTACATGTTATCGTCACTGAAAATGACTGGGCAAAAACGAGTTTTTCCAACAATTGCGATTGCAACATTCATATATGTTTCACCACTATTCGTTGCGTTCGTGATGCTGTATTATTATGATGCTTTAACTGAGTATCCAGTTTACAAACGCTATTATGACAAACCATTTGATTTCGAAGTTTTAAACGCAATTTGTGTAATATTAAAAAGTTATTCGAATAATATATTAGTTGCATCGTTTTTAGTTCTGTGCTCTTTCTTCTATGATTCCGTATGTAAATGTTGCTGTGACAGCCTTCGTGCATTCCGAAAAGAGTTCCATGGAGCTTCCTCAGATAAATATCCGAACCTGGCCAAACGATATAGAAGAATATTGAAAATTATCACCTACGCACAGCGTTGCTTTTCTGTACCGACATTCTTGATCATAGTGCAAATATTCTTCAATTACCTAGTCATTTTAGCCACCATCCCGTTCAGTTCGAAGTATCACATCGTTTTTCATATTGATGGCCATTTTTTTAGTCTATCAACTTCTCTGTCATTAATACTGCTGGCTTTAAATTCGTCTCGCGTGCCAGAAGAGATGGAGCGCAATAGAGAAATGTTTCAAGAAAAATATGAATTACTTTTACTTTCTACTGAATCAAATGCCGAAATGTTAACATTTTCTGAATTATCCCTTCTGCAGTGCTTGAGAGACATTAAGGTTATAACCTTTAGTGGATGCGACATTGTGTGGTTCACAAAAAGTGTAACTCTCACTATTATCGGAGTTGATTTAACTTACGGTTTACTGTTGATAAATATACAGAAATAATTCCGCCAGAAGCTATCTTTCTTTTTTGTAAAATCTAAATTGAAGGGTTTGTTTAATTTTTCTTCTTCCAGTTTTACGATAGTAAGAATAGCGAAAAAGTTATTTCGGTCACACGTGCTCATCACTAAAAAAAACTTTCAGTTGATTAGTTATGGAGCTATTAGCTTGAAAGGATCGTAATTTGTTGCAAAAAAATACTCATATAATAGAAAAAAAAACTAAGGTATAAATAAGCACCAAACAAGGTCTCTTATAAGTCACTAGATGGTGTTTGACGGATAGAAGCTTTTTTTGATGGAACTTTCCCCGTTTTCCTTTTAAATTTGTTGCGGATTTGAAGTCGAGCAATAAGTTTTGCGTTGATAACAATTAGGGATGCACCGATTAATCGGTAGTACCGATAAATCGGTCATAAACGGCCACTTTGCCGATTATTAATATTTGGCAAATTTCGGCCGATTAATCGGTCGGAAAAAAATATTTTTTAAAGTAAACCTATACTAAGAAACCATGATGAATAATTTTATTAACTAATAATAATCCTCACAGTTGATGTAAAGTTTTTAATACATTAATGCTTCTATTTTGAATAAAAATACACATAGATAATGTATCAACATTTTTCATGCGTCGATACTTTTCTCTTTAGCATAGTGTTTTTAGATAATCTTTAATTCTCACAAGGAATAAAAGTCTTAAATTGCATTGCTACTAATATTTGAAAAATTTAAAAGACAATAACTTCAAAATTGGAGCGTTCACCCCACAGACTCCCCCTTCTTTTTTTTTTTTTTTTTTGAATTTTTATGTCTAGTTTACATAATTAGCAATGTGTTAATGTAATATTATTGACAATAATATGAAAATTGGTTCAGAGAAATTTGATAAAATTTTGAAATTATTTCGGGAAAAATAGAAAAATGAAAGAAAAAAATTAATAACTATTTCAAAAGTGGGAATTGTAAAAAAAAGAAAAAAGAAAACAGTAGCGGTGAAAGTGGTAGTATAGAAAATACTCTTTTAATCATTAATCGGCTCGACCGATTAATCGGTAATCGGCCAATTTGCTTATCGGTGCATTCCTAATAACAACTCTACTTAGTTTTGTATTTACAAACTGCATTTAGACAGACACTCAATGATCAATTTTCTTTTATATAAGCAAGAAATTCATAACATGCTATATGCAGTTTAGGAAGAAGTAGAACTTGTATCTGTGTCAGAAGATTGCATTTCAGATAGTTCTGTGTCATCTTCAGAAGACAATTAAACCGAAACTGAGGCAGAGCCTCCGCAGGCAGCGAGAGAACTTAATGAGCGAAGCGAGCAGGAGTGGAGATCAATGAAAAATGTTATTTTGTTCTTATGAATTCCCTAAAATGTTAGCTTACGTGATTTTGTGAACTTTTGTACAAGAACTGAAATTACTATCATATTTACATTCAATTTATGACTTTTCTTGGATTAAATACACAACTTGTATCATAGAAAATATTTGTTTTTTGCTCAACAGTTTCTGACGCAATTAAACAACTTCTTAAAACTAAATTTGAAAACAGAAAATAAATGTGGCCTTAGCGATTGATATTACATGCTTTAGGTCCACTTCGATCCGAACACAGCAGCAGGGTTTATTGAAAATAAAAGTAAACGCTCATTACACAGTTGTAAAGATATAATTATGTGCATAAAACAAATTTATACTATGAATTAAAAATAATTTAGCGTTATAAAATGCATGTAGAAAATATGCATTGTAACTTAACATAATTTAATAAAAGTTTCATGATATTTCAGTCTATAATTAAAATGACATTTAGATTTTTTAAAAACATTAGTTTGGACTCTAAATAGCTAGTCTGTTAGAAGTAAGAAGTTTATTCAAAGAATATTTCTAAATTAGGGTAATTTGAAGTAGATCTCAAACAGTAGATCTCAAGTCTAACCAAAATAAATAAATAAATAAATAATTGGAGACGTACCGAATAGCGCATAGTAGTTAAAGGTCGAGTACTCGGTACTCGGCCTTTCACTGCACTGCCGAGAACCTATTTACCGAGGGAGAGAGTTGCCGAGTACTAAGCATGAAACACATTTAGCACCACAATTTAAAATACGTTGATTTTGACCATTTAAATATTTTCCTAGCATTTTTGCTGTTTCTTCTTCTCCTAACTATTTATTTACCCAAAGAAGTCTGAACCTTTTACTTCCTAACATAAAAATGACTAAATTTCACCTCTATGTATTTTTACCACTAAGCCTCAAATGATGTTACCCTTAAAAATTATGGGGGTTCGTAAAACTGTGGCAATCTGTTACAAAGGCATAAGAAGGGGTGACAAGAAATCTAACATCATGATTTTATATATGCTTATGCTTATGTAAAGCAAATGACGAAGGACAGTTTATAATCATTTATGGACATCTCTTTGGGCAAAAAAAAAAAAAAAAAAAAGAAGAAGAAGAAGAAAAGAAGGAAAGAGAACCTGCTTGGGGGTTACGCCTACATCCGTTTGCTCTTTTGCTTGGAATTCAAAATATGATGAACATTCATTCCAAATTCTAAATTTCGCACTAATTGTACTCGTTAGTACATTAAAGTTAATGAATACTTCCATGCAGTCGATTCTTGTGGAGGAAACCACGAAATGGTTTATGCATTTATTATAATTACTAAAAATGATATTCGAGATTCCATTAGGAGCAACAACGTTCATTAGATTTATCTGTCATCAATGCGTATAAAATGAACCTTCTACTATTGTAAAAGCATTAATCATGGATGAGAATGATGTGGAGCCCTGGTTCTAAAATTTCATAACTTGCTTCAGAACAAAATGGGTTCGCCATTTTCATAAGTACGCTTGAGTGAATTTTTACAGTAATGGCACGTATTCGAGCTATTATCTGTTTACGAAATTCTATAGCAAATATGTCGCCTTTGTCTTTATATGTTGTAATGTTTAATTTCATTTGAAGTTTAACAGATGCGTGGTTCTCTAGAAATTATAAAAGAGTTTTAAGTTGAGTAGTTTAATGTCTTTTATGAGTAAAGTATTTAATGTCCTTAATTATAGAATATTTGGCGAATCGTTAATAATGGTAATGATTTAATTATCTGGAGTAACAAAATGTTGAAATGTGTTTGGAAAAGTATGGTTAATGAACATTTCTTAGTTTCGGAATGTCAGGGAATTTAAATAGATCAGAGCTACTTTCTTAGTTTTGGTTAAAGATTTAAACTTTTAATTAAACATACGTCCTTTTATTCGTCAATGTGTTGCTGAGTTTTTGTAAAGCATTTAATAATGATGATGATTATAGTTAAAAAAAAATAAATAAATGATAACAGTACCGGATAATATTAATTGAAAAATTATAAATGATATTAATAACGGATATTATTAATTCTAATTTCTTCAGTATAATGAAAAAGAGTATAAAAAAGACTCCAATGATTGATTTTTTTTTTTATTAATGAGCACTTGTTTGCTTAACATGAGAACAGTTTGACTAACACCAGAATTTTATTAAAATACTAACTGCGTCGCCCGTCCTTGTCGCTCACCTTGAGAATAAAACGCATGCCAAGTGACACATATTTACTAATCTTTGACTTGAATAAAAGGAAAAAAAAGAATGACATTTCCTTTCAGAGTAATAACAACAGTCCCTAAAAATTAGTATTTAAACTTGGTCATTAGTTTAAAAATGCTCAGGTGCGTAAATAAACATAACGGTCTCCTAAAAATGTGGTCTGAATGTAACCTCCTTGTGGGAAAATTGTTTCCCGCTTTTTTTTTTTAATTTTGGAAGCATTGAATATTACATAGATGGAAGATCTTCAGTGAAAATCGTTCCTGTATTAATTATTTTTATTCAAGTTATACTCATAGATTTTTCTACGATTAAAATTGAAATTAAGCAAGCTTATGATATATCACTACCGCATACTTATAGTTCTGGAATGCATTACACAGTTGTTTAGCGCTATTTCAGGAAAAAATAAACAGGCAGCTGTCGGTGCAAAAAAGAATAGCAGCTTTTTTTATAAAGATATTTTTTAAAGAATTTTTAGTTTGTAAATAATCTATAGCTGAAGAAAACTGATTTTAAATCATCACAATAGGAAAACCATGTGTGTAAATGGTTAATTGTTTCTCGTCTATGTGACTTTCTTTTTAAGAATCTTCTTTCTACCACAGAAATTGTCTTTCTTGTTTCATTACTGCACTAAAATATGTGATATACGATAACTTCATGTCAGTGAATAATTGTCATATTAAAACAAAATGGAGTAAATATTAAACTATGCCAAAGAATATTGGTTAAAGAATGTCTAACAAATACATTTCCAGTAGATAGTTACTTTTTATATTTCTCCCTTTCTGCGTCAAAAGGCTATACTGTTGCAGAATATATTTTGAAAAGTTATTGAATGAAACTAGTCCTTAGCTTTAAGGGCAGAAAACTTAATGTAAGCACTTAGATTAACTACATCCATTAAGGCATAAAGTATTGTATATAATCCCTAATTTACGCTGCATACACAAAGGATTAATTTAAGAATGTCATGAATTCTTTTGGGAACAAAAGTACTCGAAGCTATTGAAGATAATGTAAGGCACCTGACAAATAAGGAACAAACACTAATTACATCTAAGCCCCAAGTGTTTGGCAAAATGAAATTCTAAAACTGTATTATAATTCTTAGAAAAGACAATTGTTTTATCGGGACAAATTTTAGTTGTTATCGATTTGTGCGCTGAGATCTTTCCATAGGTTGAAAAATTTTAAGTGGAAGTAGAATAACACTTTAACGACTATTATATTTTAATTAAAAAGGATTTGTTTGCTCGGCGACTTTCTTTTTTTCGAAAAAAAAAAACAAAAAAAAAAATAATTAAATAAATAAATAAATAAATAAAATATACAAATTAACTGCATATTTTCTCAATTAAAGAGTGTTGAAAAAAAGGAGTACAAACAAAAAAAAGTTATTTCGCTATAAATCATTTAATAAACTAGAAAAATTGAGCAAAATATAAGCTAATTTTACTTATTTTCAATATAGTTAAAACTAATTTTAAACATAAGTTAATATATTATCTGTGTTCCGAACTAAAAGTTTTATAACACTCCCAAATTTAAAAAATGATAATAAATCAGTCTTAATAATTAGCAGGCAAATTTTATTGAAATTCAGACTTTCCACCCAAAAAAATGCCAATATTTCCGGGCATGCCTGTGGAATTTTTAATACTGACACAGAGCATAAAGCATTTACAGTTCAAAACATAGCTATGCATGTGAAAAATATTACCTGAAAGAATCAGGTTGATGGGCATAAAGCATTTAAAAAAATTCAGAAAAAGATTTCTCTTATATATATATATTAAAGTTTTAGACAAGTTTTGAGGCTGACATTTTCCATGCTATTAGCTTATACATTCTTTGATCATATTTTTAAAATCTTAACATACTACCAGATTGCATAAAAAATAATTTTGATGCAATCTGGTTTTATTTTATAAAATCGTAAAGCATCTTTTGACATAAATGATACTATTTTCTTCGGGCAAAAATCCTATTATCGGCACTGCCCATGGGGAACATTCTCCTTCTTAGGGTATAATCGTAACTCTCATATTTCTCCTTAAGACTTGGTCTTGTTTTTAGCACACTTTTCTTTCTTACTTTCTGAAACTAGTCTCTTCAGATGTTAATAATAAATAATTCTCAATCAAGTTTTGTATCAATGAGCTTTGTATTTCTCTTCGAATGCTTTTGTGTTTTTCTGAAAAAATAGATGAAACTAATAGTAATAGTAAAGGGTTTTATAAAAGATTAAGATAGAACTAACGTTATAGCTAAAATCTCCTAAAAATACGTCGTCAATGTTTTATTTTCTGATAAATAGAGTTTGTCATGTCAATTAAACTACTATTTTTGTAGTTTATTTTCTTGTTTTAATTCAAACAGAATTTATAATTTTACATTATATGGCAAAAAAAAGTACTATTTACTTTTATTTTTCGTTTATATTATTACCAAAATTGTTCTCACAGGACATTTGAACGATTTATTTTTGGAAACACACATTTGAGACCAGATTAAGAGCACATTTGAGCATACGTAAGGAATTACTTTCTTTCGTACAAATATAGTTTCAGCAGCTTTCATTATAATAGTAGTGGGAAGAGTATTTCAACAAGAGCTCCATTGGAAGATAGGCTGACCTGACGATCATTTTGGTTCTTGTTTCAGGTATTTGGAAACACGTTAATATTGTACCTAGTAGCTCTGACGCAAAGAAATGACGGTAAGTTGAATAAAACACCACAAAGTAAATTCTATGTAAATCAAGAAAGATAACTTGTTTCTAAAATTTGAAAACAGTTTGTTAGGAAATGTTAAGTGTAATCAAGCCCATTTTCATACTGCACTTGTTTTAAACCTGAGTTTCCAACATTTTTATTTCATATAGGCAAATATCAATGAGCCAGCGCGTCTAAAGCTTAGCTACCATTTTTTATTTTAATGCTACTCAAGTACACATATCAGTAGTTACGCTCCTAGGGCCCTGCTCCACATCAGCGCTGTTAACAATCGTTGTATGTTGGTGTCAAAGAAGATGGCCTTCCCTCTAATAACCCATTTATGCCCAAGTTTTTTTAAAAATTTTTTTCAATTTTTATCTGCTTAAAACTCTTACTTGGAATGGTTTACATACATTTTAGGCTTAAAATAGTTCGCCATTGCCATATTTATTAAGTTATTTAACGTCCTGATTATGGGATATTTTGCAGATATGTGAGCAAAATACGACCTTTCTTGACTTTACTTTTGCAAAGTAACATTGCAGAAGGCATCTCTGATCAATTTTAAGAAAATCATTTTAAAATAGTTAAATTTTATAAAAAATAAGTTCTCAAAAAAAAAAAAAACTTACTTTCTGTGGTTACCCATGCTGTATCGTTGCTTGACTGATTTGTCTGAAAATAGCTGTCAATAAATAAACTCTGATGTCCAACTAGTGGCCCTAATTGTTTTTCTCAATAAGAAAGACTATTTAACTTGTGAAAAACAGCTTTAGTAAAATGATATGCCCATTACAGGTTTTAGTATGCAGTAACTAACAAGCGTCCCGTTTTTAGGCTACTGGGCGTAAATGGGTAGAGTCTCTTTAGAGAACGGGCAGCCCAATCTGAC
The DNA here is from genome assembly GCA_038373865.1 of Uloborus plumipes. Lineage (NCBI taxonomy): Eukaryota > Metazoa > Arthropoda > Arachnida > Araneae > Uloboridae > Uloborus > Uloborus plumipes. The sequence goes on from JAXGGA010008910.1 coordinate 40,371, forward strand.
ATTTTGGCTCTAAGACAGCTGTGGATCCAGTCTTGGTTGAAGTATTAGACAACACGATAATATTGTCACTGGTTTCTAAGACGTAAAAAAACTTATCATACGCTGAGTCAAACTTCACATTGGTTAAAGGTCGAAAGATCAATTATTTTTTAAATTGAATAACTGTTTATCGGGAAAATTTTTCCATTAATTAAGTTGATTTTCATAATGCACTTTTTCTAAACCGAGTGGACAAAATTGTTTCTGTAGAGAGACAATAATAGTCGAAAAAGATTATATTTTAAAAACTTACTTATACATTTTTTAATAACGATATTACTTAAAAATGGTTTGTTCCTAATAGAAAAACAAAGCTTACTTAATTTTACCATTAAAAGTACTTATTTTACCATTTGTCTTAGAAGAATACCCTGTTTCAAAAGTATACATTGCTGTATGGATAAGATACCGCATAAAACGAAAACAGAAAAAATAAATCCAGCCTCCTGCTCTTCTGGGAGCATTTTCTATCTTAATACATAATCGTAACTCTTTCGCAAGTTCTTTTTATGGCCCTCTTTTTCCTGTAGCGCTGTTTCCTGTGTTAACTCTTAGACAACTCTTCATTCTTAGATTAATAATAAATGACACTGAATTTATTTCCTCTCTGCGTGTTACTTAATTCCTTTCCAAGGTTTATAACTTTTCTTTTTTTATCGTTCTTAGGTAGGAAAGGAAAAGTGGGGGTCTTTAATCACACATTCTCATATCTTGCCTTATATTGCATTGTATTTGTTCTGTAATATGTATATTATCCTTAGTATCTTTTAAAGTATTGTTGATGGATCATCTACACTGATGACACACAAAAAAAAGATGTTGTTTTTGCAGTATAATACTGTCAGCTAAATTTCCAGTTTAAAACTGTAAAACATAGTAATTAGCTGCAAAAGTAGCTATTTTACAGTGTATTATGTTAAAACTAGCAATATTATACTGTAAAAGCAATAGTGCAATGCTGGAAGCGGAGGTTCCAGTTTAAAACTGTAAAATGCACTAAAATAAATTGTGAAACTAGAAATTTTATAAGCAAACAACTTTACAGTTTATTACAGTAAAATTAAGCGATTCTACATTTCATCACTGTAAAATTAACAATTTTTACAGTTTATTACACTGTAAAACTAGCTGTATTATAGTATAAAACAACATCAATATTTTACAGTGCATGATTTTCAATGATTCTCGACTTCTTAAGTTGTGTTCATCTATTGTTCTTGTAATGTTTGATTGATCAGAATAGTTTGTTAGCTTTCAAAACCTTTGAAGATTTTTTTCTACAGAAAAAAAAGATTAGCGGGAAAACAAATGAGATTTTAAAATTCACAAAAATATTGCACGCTTGTTAGTTAAATCGACTTATGTTTCTTTAGACTTAACATTGTAACAACAGCTGTTTTCTAATTTCCTTGTTCAATCCGTGTTCTTGTAAAATCTGTTATTAATAAGGAGTTGCGCCGTACTGAGTATATTGATGATTATACACAGCAAAAAATAAAATGTTGTTTTTACAGTATAATGCAGCTAATTTTATAGTAATAAATTGTATAATCGCCAATTTTACAGTAATAAACTGTGAAGCTGCCAATTTTACAGTTTATTACTGTATTTTATAGTTGCTACAACCTCTGCTGCCACTATTATACTGTTGCTTTTACAGTGTAATGCAACTAATTTTATGGTAATAAACTGTAAAATTGATAATTTTCATAGTAATAAACTGTAAAGCTGCCAATTTTTGCAGTTTATTACTGAATTTGACAGTTACTACAATATCTGATGCCACTATTATACTGTTGCTTTTACAGTGTAATGCAACTAATTTTATGGTAATAAACTGTAAAATTGATAATTTTCATAGTAATAAATTGTATAACTGCCAATTTTACAGTAATAAACTGTAAAACTGCCGATTTTGCAGTTTATTACTGTGTTTTACAGTTACTACAACCTCTGCTGCCACTATTATGCTGTTGCTTTTACAGTGTAATGCAACTAATTTAATGGTAATAAACTGTAAAATTGATAATGTTACAGTAATAAACTTATTTTTGCAGCGTACTTGCACTTTTAAACAAAGTCTACAAACGGAATTTGTTTCTGTACAAACCACAGTGAACTGGAATTTTATTTTAGCTCTCAAATCTGCTTATCGTGGATATCGTAAAGAAAAACGGTCTTTTATGGGAACAACCGGAATAAATTATAATATTCATGTTTACAGAAAATTTCCCATTCCCCTGAAACATCACATTTCTTTTGAAAGCAAGTTTTATGTTTTCAAAATGTTCCCCTTCTGGACTTTAAATCAGCTTTTACTCAGTGTAAAACGTCATCTATGAGTTACTTACAGTTTCTGCTTAGTTAATTGCTTTCTTTAGTTCCGCTGAATAAATTAAGAAACTACGCAAGCGGCGTTAGTGTAAAACGCATAGTTAAAATGCTTAAAATTTACTGGATTTCCGATTCGTTTCCTAAATAAATAAAGCTTGTTTCATCATGTTTTGTTATGATTGCTTTATTTGTGCAGTTATCATTAATAATATTTATCGCTTGAAGAAACGGGGATATTTTTCGTAGTGTATTCATTTTTCTCATTAATATGCTTGCAGACTGCGTTGTGCATAAATCTTGCACATAACTGTAAAGCTGTCCGAAATGTAGTAAAACACGTATCGAGATTGTCATGCAATGAGATAGCAATTATTATTATTATTATTATTATTATTATTATTATTATTATTATTATTATTATTATTATTATTATTATTATTATTATTATTATTATTATATTATTATTATTATTATTATTAAATGTCAGTTTAATCGTTTTTTTTTCTAACCTCTGATATGAAATTTATTTTTAGGATCGCATTGAGCTGTGTTAGCCGTAAAAAATATTTTTAATGTTAGCAATAAAATGCGAAAGAAAATCGATGCGCACAAATAAGTTGAAACTAAATATAAAGCTAGCAATGATGTACGGAGAAATTATAAAGTTAGTAAATAATATTTTTTCTTATTTTTAAAATTTAATTTTATCTCAAGAAATTGTGTATCTCCTAAGACCTAGCTATAATACTGACCACAGTAGTATAAGTGGCTATAATCTGCAATTGAAAAATACCGTCTGCATACCTGCTGAACCTGCTGTTTTTCGTGATAATATTACGTTTTTAAGCCTGTCTCCGGCTTTCCTGCTTAGATGCGATTTTAATTGTCAATTGACAAAAGTTACTTAAACTGCTTAAAATTTAAAATCAAATTTAAAAAGAGATTAAACTGAAAACAGTTTCACTGTACAATTTACTGTTTTTTTTTTTTTTTTTGTCTTATTGCAGACTGAATTTCATTTTTAGAAGTTATACTGTTTCGATTTTTTCAAATCGGCAGCTATGCATCTATGAAGGAAGATACTCCAAAGAAAGAACCTGCGAGATATTTTTAATCCTAAAGGTCTTTACGCATTGGTCCTCAATTTTGAAATAAACGGAAAATAATAACAAACTCGATGTCAGTGCTTACAACGGATGCATTAACTAATACAAGAGCGTTTTAGGGGTTCAGTGAGGGAAATTTAAGTTTACCCCTCTGGACATTTGGTTTGAATACATATTGACATTACTACTAAGGTAGCTTCCAGGTGTTAAAAATCAGTTTGCGCCCGTGCCTGCTGTGGAAACTGAACTTCGTCTTGATCTTTTTAGAGCTCGAAAAAGTTCGCACATTGAAGCATACTAACGCTATGATAAATTTAAAAAAATAATAACTAAACAAATAAAAACAAAAAATTTGAATCAAGATTCGCATCTGAAAACATTGAAAGTCTTAGATACTTATTTTCTCACAAAATAAAAAGAAAAAAAAAACTTTGTTTTTAGGTTCACATTAGGAACAATTTTGAACATAGAGCTGAAATATTTTATAAAAATATTATTTCGTTGAGAAACAAAAATGAGAAAATCTTAATCAAGGTTAGCATCTAGCTTCAAAGAGTTTCAAAACATCGAGATAAATATTTATTTCGTCATAATTAAATAAATTAAAAAAAAAAAAAACACGTAGACTGAATTTCCTTATTACATGCACCAAAAAAATCTCTAACATGCTCCTTTTATAGCGGGAATTTGCTAAACGATCTACGCACAGCAGAAACAGTCATTTGAGTAACCCAGCTACTATCCAAGAGTGGATCGTTTATCCTTGCACGACATTTCCCTTTATAGGTTCCTCGGGTGAAAGAAATCCGGGAGCATTTCCTCTCATTGTTCACGTTTCAGGAGTTCCTATTTCTTTCCTCCCAGATAAGACAAAAACCCTTTCTTCGGGGTCCAGTTCTTCCAGCAAGAAACCTATTCCAGTGATCGATGCCCGCTTGCCCTCCTCTTACTCTTTTGCTCCCAAAGCTCACAAAAAGTTCAATGCCCTTCGGATTTCAATGATGGCTTCACACTGCAAAGAGATGGTTTTTATGGGACGCGGCTATTAGCTTTTGCTTAAAATATGTAATGACTAGCAAAAATACCCGGCGTTGCCTAGGTCGGAAAAAATATTGAGAAACAATTTATACTCAGGATAAATATTCTACCTATACAGCTATAAGACTACAAAATGTTTTAAATACAAATCATGGTAAAAGCTCGTTAGCGAGAAGGCGCGCGAGCATTTCTAATGTCAATGTAAAAGCCTGGATATTAACCATGAAGCTGAAAAAAAAGACTTTTTGATTTGACTTAAGAAAAGCCTTGAACATTTAATGGGAAAAGTGGAAATGATACACGCAATTCAGGAGTTGACATGATGCACAAAATATTGAATTAGTTTGTTGCAAGCTTTCGCATTTATGCGAAAAATGTACCTTAAATTGGAATGAAAAAGCGCTACCAATCGAACTTTTTTGAATACCGTTAAAAATTATATCCTATGTGTTATTCTGATGTATAAGCTACATTATGGTAAAAGTTTCATTAAAATCCATTCAGTAGTTTTTGCGGGAAAGAGGGACATACATACATACATACATACATACATACAAACTTTCGCATTTATAATAGTATAAGATTTTGTTCATCTTAAAAAAAGGAGTTTTCTGTTTTGCGACTGGATTGATCCACGGTGTTTATAAAGTTTTACACGAAAATTTAGTTAAAAAAAATGCGTCACAACCCTTTTGATTTTTTTTCATTAAAAGCCTGGAATCTTGTTTGCAAGATGCTGTTAGCCATAGTAGGGGAATGTGGGGGAAAGTGAAATAGCGGAGCAAAGTGAAATGGTAAAATACTTTCACAGTTTGCAGCGCCACCTATCTTGCAGCATTTTAACTAAGTTCCTAGACATATAGTTGATTTCTGTCAAAAAATAAGTCTCTCCAAAGATCAACAAAAAATATATACAAACCATTTACAGAATTTGATGCTTTTACTGGAATGTTCGTGGTTTTTTAAAAATATTTCTTGCTATTATAAAACGATAAAACGTTTGTAATTAACATTTAAACTACTATTTGAGATCTACTGATGTTCAGTGTAAGTCCTTATTTAGTTTATATTAGGTATTTTTTGATTTTGTATGTTTAATATTATTTGTCAAAAGCACGCGGGGCAAAGTGGATGGGATAAAGTTAAATACATCATTTCGTTTACTTACTCATTCTTTTATTAAATCACGTACGTACTTATTCATTTATTAATTTACTTACATTCTTTTACTTATATATTTACTTATTTACACATTCATTTACTCATTTTCATGTTTATTTTCTATTTTATTCACTCATTTATTTTTTCTCACAATGTTAATTAATTCATTTATTCATTAAATTAGCTATTCGTTTATTTTTCATGAATAGTTTTTTTTTCGTTTATTTACACATTTGATGAAAACTACTGTTAATCGTCGAATAGAAAATTGTTTATACCAAAAATATTTTGTTTTTTTCTTTGCCCCATGATTTTTTGAGGGGAAAATTGTCCAAATTTTTTTGAAAATACAAAATAACTGCCAAAGATGAAAAATAATATTTCAACGAAAGCTGTATTACAAAATACATTATTCCTTCTTTAGGCACATTAATTTTTAGAACAAATCTCCCATTTGTTCCTTTTGAAGCAGATAAGTAAACTTAAATATTTCACTTTGCCCCACATTCCCCTACTTTGTCTACCAAATAAAAACATTTCATATTTCATAATTCTGTCAAATGATTAAATATGGAAAAATGTTGCGTATTTCAGCAGATGCTGATGTTATTGAAATACAAAAAGAGAAAAGCTTTAAAAACTAAACCTGAAAATATCTAAAGGAGATGAAATTAGAAAAAAATGGCAAAAGAATTAAATAAGAAAAGAAAATTGGAACAGAAACGATTAACTTTATGCCCAAGTTTGGGCCACATGTCTTTTTTCATGTGTTCGAGTTTTATTATCACTCTTGTAAAATTTATTTATTATTATTATTATTATTTTTTTGAATAACCTCTTCTAGCCTAGCTTGTGTAAGAGAACTGGTAAGTTTCCATGCTATTGTTTCCGTGCACTTTTGGCCAGCCTGTCCACATTGCAAAAAATGAACTGTTGTTTTTACAGTATAATACTGGCAGCCGAGGTTCCAATTTACAACTGTAAAATGCACAGTAATAAACTGTAAAACTAGCAATTTTACAGTTTCTTAATGTAAAGTGAGAAATTTTGCAGTTTATTGCCGTAAAATTTAACTGTATTGTACTTTAAAAACAACAGCATATTAGCAGCAGAGGTTCAGTTTAAAACTGCGAAATGCACTGTAATAAACTGTAAAATTAAGAATTTTATAGTATATTATTGCAAAATTAGAAAATTTTGCAGTTTATTATTATAAAATTAGCTGTATTATACTGTAAAAGCAAAGTTCATTTTATACAGTGCATCTTTAGGCTGTATTTTTTCCTTCAATGGGAATTGTATTATGCCAGGGATGGCATCAGGAAAAGACTATAATTAATTTATCTGTTAACTTATATTGTTTAATTCAACAATATGCAGCGTTTGAAGATGTGTTGTTTCCTTTTAATTTGCAAGTAACAAGCAAAATGTCATTGTTATGTCAACAATGGTTAAGCATTACATTTCAGCAAAATCTCATTTTAAGAGAATACTACTTGCTTTTACGCTGCAAGAACGTTTTGATGCTGCTAAAACTTAATGATTTCTGCCAATATTTGAGAGCCTCATGATGTTTTCGGATCAGGTAAAGCATATTTACTGTTCTACTGCTTTTAAACAAAAGAGTATCAAATGAATTACTATTTTTTTAATTTAAAATGTATGTTTTGGCCTTGAATCAAAAATGTTGCTTTTGTTGAACGATATTAATAGTGAAATTAGTAAAAATATTTAAAATTAATTGTATACCGAATTTGTGAATGGTTTTTAAATGAATTTGAGATTTAGCCATTAAATAATAACTGAAACTTCATACGAAAATAACTTACGGTTGCGAATTGCCATCACCTTTGCAATTGTGAGAGGCCCCATCGAGTATAGGGGCCCCAAAGGTATTTCAAAATATACTCATCAAATGTCTTGAACATTGCAGTCTAAAAGTGTTGGGACAACAAAAACTCATCGCGATGGGCACCCAAAACTATAAAAATTCGCTCCTTTAAAACCTTAAACTCTTATTTTTAACGTGATTTTCTTACTTGCTTTTACATTTATTGGTATCGTAATTGATCAAAAATTAACCGATCACTTCATAGGATCTGGTAGTGCTTTATATGGGTTAAAACCCATATAAAGCACTACCATAACGTAAATGTAAACATAATTTTTGTGCTGCTGATTCGTGAACAAACGTAAAAAGTAAAAGCCGCAAGGTCTGCTCTTTTTCTTTTACTCTTACATATTCACGCTAAATGTTGCTGAATCTCAGCAAACATCTAGGATAATCGAGGAAGTCACTGCCCATTATTTTAGGGGTTAATTTTCGCCGGTAACACTGTAATAGCCGGAATGTAATAGCATGCACTGCAAAAAATGAAATGTTGTTTTTACAATATAATACTGGCAGAGGAGATTCCAATTTAACACTGTAAAATGCGCAGTAATGACCTGTAAAACTAGCAATTTCAGTTTATTACTGCAAAATAAACAATTTTAAGTTTATTGCGGTAAAATTTAGCTGTATTATACTTTAAAAACAGCAGTATAATATTGGCAGCAGAGGTTCCAGTTAAAAAATGTAAAGTGCACGGTAATAAACTAAAACTAGCAATTTTACAGTTTAGTCCTGTAAAATTAGCAATTTTACAGTTTATTACTGGAAAAATAGGAAATTTTTTGTTCACTACCATAAAATTAGCTGTATTATTCTGTAAAAGCAACATTCATTGTTTACAGTGTAACAATTTCTTGTTGAAATCAGTTACGTTCTAGAGATTAACCTTAAGTCCTTTTAAGGAATTCAGGAACGTTTCCAATAAAGACTAGTCATTTTTCTGGAGTAATTCAGGGAATCGTCAGAAAAAAACTTAAACATGTTGGTAGTAAGTGCTAACTACATTCCTGAACCACCAGAAAATCTCATAAAGCAAATACGTTTGAAACTAGACAGTGGCGTAGCCAAGAGGATTGGGCTAAGTTAATTCGAGCCGAAGGAGAATGCGCAATAAAGATACTGCAATAAAGACCACGCAATAAAGAAACTGCAATCTAGCGATTAAAAATGTTTATCAAGCCTCGAAAATTCGTACTCAAGCAGCTGTTAACGAGTTTGGAAACTTTTTTTCACACACAATATGTTTCCTACAAAAACTGGTGGAAACATGTGGAATCTCGGAAGGTTGCCTGGAAATAATTGATGTCTTTTTGGATTTTCCTTAACCCTTTATGCCCCGACTGGACTCAGAATTCCCGCTTATATTAATTTAACTTATGAATCCTAAAAGGCTGGAATCATGCTGGTATTTGAAAGTACCATTCCTTGTACTTTGCTGAGAGGTCAACAGATGGTACCAACGATCGGAAACAGTTGTCTTAGGGGCCCTAAAGCCTTAGACCCAACGTTTTTTTACTTGTTATATATGTTGTCTGATGTATTTTCAACTTAAAAAAAAAACAGAAAAAATCTAAAAATGTATTGCTAAATGAGTTTGGGACACAAAGTGTCAAAGTGTTGTTTGTAGGATAAATTCATTTCGCACTTAATGATTTGAAAATTCAAAGTTATTTGAATTCAATAACTTTGATTGAAATTAACTCTTCCCTTGTTTTATAATAGTGATAAATAATTTGTTTTGAAATTATACTGAAGATTTTAATTTGAAAATTTTTTAATGAAGTAAATTTAGTTTTAAGAATAACAGAAGTAAGTAATCATTTATTCTAGAAATCTAGAAATTTATTTTAGTGTTTCCGAGCTCTGCAATTCCTTTTCTTTTTCAGGATTGTGAAATAAAGGAGTGTGAATGCGCTTGTGGATACAAGGATGGAATTATTGAATGGGAAAAGGATGAGCCTATAGGGATGTAAGAAACGTTTTTGCTACACATTTTTTAGCATTGTCTCTCTTCGTTAATAAAAGAATACTTCACTTTTCAAAGCTCACATTGTTAAAAAAAATTCCTCATAAATTAACAGGAATCGTGGCATAGACAGAATAAACTCACTGTAAGCAAAAGTACATTTCTGTTTTTTTACGATAACTTTCAACTTCAAAGTACAACAGTTTTGAACTTTGTTTGAAAACACGGTAAAATGTTAGATTTATATAATTGTCAAGTAGATACAAGCACACGCTTGTATGTTTCCTGAAAAACTAAGACTTTTTCTAAAAAAAAAATAAATTTTATAACAGTAAATCGGTCAAGGTTTATAATCAAGTTCTGCAAAAGGAAAAAAAAAAGAAAAAACATTTCACTCGGCATAAATTATACTTCCCAGAGTTCTTGATAGTTGTTCAAAATGTTTTTAATAGAGGAAAATTAAGAGAGTAAGACGTAAATGAAAGAAAAACAATCAAAAGTAGCTTTCCAATTTTTGGAAACCTGTTATCGACTAAACTACACCACAATATTTTCAAAATGTCCATCGTCGACTGCAGTTATGTGTCGGCTGGCTAAATGTTTTCAATAATTCGTAACTGAAAAGCGATCAAAATTAAGATATAATTTCTAAAGTATGTTCATGAGAGCAGCTCATAAATTTTTCTTCTTAGAGTTTAAGGTTTTAGTACGAATGTGTGTGTGTGTTGTGTATTTTTCAAGAATGCAGTAGACCGACAAAATCCTACGGCACTTAAGCAACTTAAAGAAACAATTAGTGATAAATGTACAGGCATCTCGATGGAAGTTTTGCTCTAGAGAAATTGTTTGCCAATTTTGTTTTCCGATTATAACATGCAATTGCAGCAAATGGTCAACAATATAGTTATTCATTCCTTAACTAATTTCATTTCTTAAAAATTTCGGAATATTTTGATGTGATATTATTTTTATTGTTTTATGATTTATGAACTTACCACATGCAAAGTAATCTATTGGAATATCTTTGAATTAAAATCAGAAACTCTGGATTGAAAGCAAAATGTATGTTACTCAAAATTCCTGTAAGAATTGTTTTCATAACCTTAACAGAGCGTTTACCTTTTATGAGAGTTTGAAAGACATCAGTCTATTTCAGGCCACTCTGTTTATCATTTTGTATACATATCAAACAATTAGTAACTAAGTAAAATGTGCTTGTTCATTGCCAAAAAGGACAAATTAGGTGATACTACACTACAAAAAATTAACTGTTGTTTATAAAGTATAATACTGGCAGCCGATGTTTCAATTTAAAACAGTAAAATGCACAGTAATCAAGTCTAACACTAGCAATTTTATAGTTTCTTATTGTACGGTTAGATTTTTCACAGTTTATTGCCGTAAAATTTATCTATATTATACTGTAAAAAAAAAACAGTGTAATGCTAGCAGCAGAGGTTCTAGTTTAAAAATGCACGGTAATAAAATGCAAAATTAGCAATTTTACAGTTTATTACTGTTTAATTAGCATTTTTAGAATTTATTACTGTATAATTAGTAATTTTACAGTTTATTAATGTAAAATAAGCAATTTGGCAGTTTATTACTTTTTAATTAGCAATTGTTAGTTTTTACTACAAAATTGGCTGTATTATACTGTAAAAACAACATTAATTTTTTAGTGTATAGAAAAACGAAAGAATAGATAAAAGTATAATTTCTGTCATGTTTAGAAAATAGTAAAATATTAATAAAACAGTTACGCGATTTGAATCTGAGCACAGTAATGTTTTTCATGTTTGTCATTTCATGAATGTTATGTTATTTCTGCAGGTCATATACAAAAGAATACGTTAGACACTCGTTGTATGACGTAGTATTCGTCGGTATGCAATCTCCTGATGTTCAGATGGACAAAAAGTTGGAAGAAAGTATGGGACAAATACCTCAAATAAAAGATGAAAGCAATGTCCAAGAAGAAAATAAAAATTTCAAAGTAAGCAATCAATCTTTGGTGTAACTATTTTATTATTGTGTTGTAGTTTTAAGATAACTCAAACTTTCAGTTTCTGGAAATTCATACACGTAATTAAATGTAAGCGTTTTGCTCTTTATTTTGTAAAATTTATTCTTTACTTGTTTTGATCATATTTAAAATAGGAGTTTAAAATATTTTCAATGGGGTGAGCTAAATTTTGGAATACCATCAGTTAAGAATGACCGTTTTTTTTATTTTTACAAAAAATTATTTAAGTTTTTTCAAGATTTGAATTCGGTTTTCTTTTTAGAATTGCAAATTGGATGTTTGTGTTTGTGGATACACGGAAGGAATTATTGAATGGGAAAAGAATGAAGAAATGAATATGTAAGACATTTCACTTTATACATTTAATGAACTTGACTGTTTTGATTAATGAAAACCTAGTTTATCCCCCAAGCATCATCTTTTTAAATCCCATTCATTTAATTTGCACTCTGGTATCAGTAAAAATTCAGAAACGGATATATCTAATCATGAATCCTACTTCATACTAAAGCTTTGTATGGCACTTTAGTATTTTCAATAGAAAAAAAATAATAATAATTAGTTACAATGCTCCTCCGGCAGTATTTTTTTACGATTTAAAAAAAAGACATTTTAGTGACATGATATCTTTTATATTTTTGTTTAAAAACACTAGAAAATACGACTATAACTCTAACTTATACACGTGCTCTTATACACTGGCTTTCAAAAGGAAAGTTCCAACCTTTGATTCGCGCTTTATTTAAAAATTAATGAATGTAGAATCACCAAGGTTGAAAGAAATAAGAATTAAACAGCCATTTATTGATTGCGCTTAACGAACGTATGAGAGTCCTAATGCAAAAATAATTGTCATTATAAGAGGCCATCTTTGTGGACTTGCAAGCACATGCAGCGGCTGATATAACATGCAGCAAATGCTACAGTACAAGGGGCCCTCATTGCACAAGGGCCTTAAAGGGTTTAAAACTACGCTGTATCAATGACACATCTAGGCAGGCCTGTCATTTAAGGGGGGTCGGAGGATGCAATCCCCCCCCCCCGACTTTGAGAAATCAATGTATTTCTATATAAGTGGGCGTGTTTTTTGTTGTTTTCCGATGAAATTGCTCTGTGTTTGCACCCTTTGACCCCCTACTGGAAAAACTTGAAATGACGGGCCTGCATCTAGGAAAAGATAGAATTTTTTTTCACTAAAAACTGAGCAGCTTCCCTGAAATTGCGGCGGAAACTTTCTGAATAATGTAGAACTTTTCGAATGAAAGCCATTTACATTTCTGGACTAAAATATATAGGAAAATGTACTTTGATGACAATGTACTACTTGATACGTAACTACTGATACTAACTACTGTATGTAATACTTATTCAACAGTCTGACTACCAGGAAATTTTTGCAAACATGGTCAAAGCTAATGCACAGTCCCAAGCAAATGCTTAACTTCCTTACGGGCCTGATATTCTTGCAAAGCTATAGTGATCAGAAACTACACATTTGGCCATCATTTCGGACTTATTTCAGTACTTGTAATTCTAAATTTGATGTCCAAACGTAAATATTTTTTAACGGGATTATGTCTGCCGAATTGTTATCGAATGATAAGAGCTCTCTCAGAAAATCTACAAAAACCAACATTACGAATATGCTCAACCGCAACACATGCCAACATTACCCACACCAAGCCATGAAAAACTACTGCGAATGGCAACTGCTGACAATCGATATCACTAGGCTACCGCATCCCCCATCAACACTTACACAGTGTCCTCTGAAAATGCAGGAGGTTGATATGCTTCACCTTGTAGTAATTTCTGAGAGTTTTTGAAGACTCGCTGAACGTAAATTTTGTAATAATGTAATTGAAAGAATGTTTCTCATGTATGTTTTTTCAACAGGCCATGGTACGAAGGATTCCCAAGCCAGTTGCATTATGAAGTTGGATCCGAAGGAATGCCATGTTCTGATGGACAGAAAACTGATGTTATTGAGAGAAAAATGGACAATGTTCAAACAGATAATCAAACAAAATCCCAATACCTGGAAAATATCATTATGAAAGATGGCGATAAAGAAGTTGAAGGACATATGAGCCGTTTAAGTTGTGAAGCAGAATTTGTAGAAGTAGCATATGCTGATATCCAAAACAAGGATTCTATTGAAGAAAATATGAACTATACTCAAGCAGATCCTCAAATGAAGGCTCAAAACCTCGAAAATATGCCTTTGAGAGATGGCGATAAA
>JAXGGA010008911.1:0-54170 GCA_038373865.1 Uloborus plumipes
AAAATGATCGGTAATTCACGGAATATGTCTGTTCCTTTAAGGAAAAGATACGTTTTGAAGCGAAAACAGAAATTTTCTGTTAAAATCAGAAAAAAAACTTCCTGAAAATTCAGGTTTTTTTTTAACAGTGTTCGTTATGGATTTTATGGTTAAAATATCAAAAAGAATGCCTTTAGTTAGTTTCTTTGTGTTTTTTTACTCAAAAGATGTTTTCATGCATTAAAAGCATATGAAATGACTCACAAACATTATTTTATATGATATATTTATGTTTCAAAAAAACCACTTTTTTTTCACGTTTTTGTTTCTTTTTAAATGCTTGAAATATAAATATATGATATAAAATAATTTTTTGTGAGTTATTTCATATGCTTTGAATGCATGAATATATCTTTTGAGTAAAAAAAACACAAAGAGACTAGCTAAAGGCATTCTTTTTGATATTTTAACCATAAAATCCATAACAAAGCTATGGTAAAACTTTGCGATCGCAGCGCCCCCTGAAGATATTAACCGATTTTTCTCAAATTTTGCACAAAAGCTAACTATCACCAAAGACAACTTTTGGCAACTATTAGAAGTTGATCTGAAAAACTTTTTATTTTTCGCCCCACCCTAATGGACACATATAAATATTTTTATAAATCAGTATGCATTGCGAAAAAAAAAGGTAAAGACTGAATTATTATTAGGATAAATTATTTTAACACTATTTGTATTACCATTCTCATGTATAATTCTCTTTTTTCTCATACATATTTCTGAGCATTCTTTAATCTGAACTGGTTTGTGTAACCATTCTCACACATACATTTCTGAGCAATCTTTAATCTGAAAGTGCTGGAGAGATTTGATAATGGTACATATGACCTCACTTCCATGGCTTAATATCATGTTCAAGGTCGTTAAAGGCATTTTAAGTGGACATGATCTCAACTTCGAGTGATTAGAGAGTTACTTTTTTTTAATTACCTTCAACTTTTTTTAAAGTTTTGGTAAATTTCTTCCAGCAAGATCTAATAATTCAAATGTTGTTACTTTAAAACTCTTAAAGAACAATTCCACACTTTTTCAAAATTAATTTCATCGTCGAAACCGTAACTCAATGACTCCATCTTCCAGTGAAATTTCATACACCAAAACCGAAATTGGAATTTTAAAAATGCATGTCCCGAATTTATCACAATTCCCAACGCCCAGCTTATCATGCAAGTTATTTACAGCCCAAAATTACGACTTCCTGTAAAATTAAAGCCACGCCAGCATTTCCTCCGCACATAATTTTTTTAGCATTATCATTCTTATTTATACTTTCTTCCTCTTCAAATATACATATCTCTATAAACTGAGCACTGCTGGAGGGATGGACATATATAAATATATATCTGTATGTATTGAAAAAAAAAAGCGAGGAAAGAACACAAGAGCGGGGTGGGGGAGGGGGGATTTTGGAAAGGGCTGCTGCAACCTTAATCTGGCGAAAATTGTGGTGTCAGCCAGAGAGCAGTTTTATGGCTTTGCTGCCGCCGGTCCCCGTTCTTTATGACGGGGCGATGACGTTAAGCATCCATAAATTCCGGATTATTACACAACTACGTACATAATCTCCTGCTAAGTGATAGGGGGCTGCTGGTCTGTTATTGCCGCGTTGAATTATGGGACAGCGGGTTATTATGCACCGCAGAATGTCGTACTTTACTTCCACCCGAGCTCCACCCCTGCTTTCTTTTTGGTGCTTTTACCCCACCCCTTTTTGTGCTCCTTTTTTTTTTTGCTATTTTTGTATTGATGTTGGGGCATAATTTGGTTTTCTTGTGATCGAGGTTTCGTGCTATTTGTGTCTGATTAATAGGGCTGCGATTTGCATTTTTTGACACTCCATGCATTCAGACTGAGTGTGAAAGAATTCTCAGTTTATTTTTCTGTTTGCAACGATAGCATTAAATTCTTTAAATTTGTACTTTTTTACTTCTTTTTCTGAATTCATTTAAGACATCTCAAGGCTGAATTCATGTCAAATTAGTGATTGATTTGCACCTTGAAATCCAAAGCACAGCAGTTTTAGTTCGAAAATTGTGCACGATGCATGTCAACTGAAGAGGATAAACCAGAATTTAAGATATTGTAGGCTTTAGGTGCTAACCTATTATTTTTTCTGCTATGTTTTATCTTGAACACATTATATCGAATCTAAAAACAAGTGCTGTGTGCTGTGCATTTGAATCGAAGTAATTGAAACATGCACATTTTAATCTCCAAAAATGTTTTTTTTTCTGCAACGGTTTTTTATTAGTCAGGCATTAATTTTCTACCCATACGCTCAATACCACAGTAGGAATGTCAGTAGTTTTCTGCAGTTCATTCTTTGCACTGTAAAAGAGCTACGAATGCATCTGCATCGATATCATATTTCCCCCATGTTAAAATCACAGCTACAAATTTACAAATCATTATAGCTACAAATTTTAATTACAGCTACAAATGTTTATTTACAACTAGAAATGCTTATTTACAGCTACAAATTTTTTAATAGTATAATTTATTATATGTTATTTTCTTTTTTTCCTAGGTACCAGTTTATAGATACGAAAGTACCTACAACAATTTTTTGAACATTTCGCCTAGGAAAACAAGTTTAAAAATAATAGTAGGAATAGATTAATTGACACTACTGCATGAGTAACTTTTACCTGCAAAATGAGTACATTCCGCTTTCATATTAACCGGCTTTTTAATTGGTTGCTTATCTTTTTCCAATCACAATTATTAACACATTGAAGGAAAAATAAAGTGTACTACAGTCCTGTACAAAAGCAGAGGACCAGGAAATAAACAGTAGCAGGCCCTGTTTATCGCACGGGCATCCAGGGCCTGTGCCCTGGGCATTAAATTTCTAAGGGGCAGGAAAATTTTTAAGAAATCATTTGAATTATTTTTAAAAGTTGTCCGAGTGCTTTTAATACCTTTTTTTTTCCAACTTTCCTTTATTTTTCTTTTCACTTCTGCTTTTATTTTGTTGAGGTGAGAAAAGGGATATGAAAACCTAATTTTATAACCAAAAATTCTAATTTTGAACAGTAAACTTTCAGTTGTATTGTAAGATAAGTTAGAAAACATTACTTAGACTAATTCACTCTGAGCAGTTTCGTAATGCGATTTTTTTTCTGCTGACATTAAATCTACATTTATAGAGTGTTTGGAGGGAAGGGGAGGGGAAGGGAGGGGGTCACTCGTGGTGAGAATGTCACTGAATAAAGTATATCAACCATTCAAAGGGGGCAAGAAAATTTGAAAGTGCCCTGGGTATAGAAACTCGCAAGTCGGGCCCTGAGCAGTAGAAATACTTAAGTAAACTTAGGCTTTGATATGTTGGGAGAGACACTCTTTGTCACAAACAGAGATGTCTTACAACGCCTCCTCTCAAACCTCAAGTAACACAAAGGTATGATTTCAGGTTTTTTAGTTGAAGTTTTATAAGCTGGTTTGATAGCAGATTCCTTAATACAAATGAGAACTTATGCGACATTTCAGCAAGTGATACTTACACAAATTAAATAAATTCATGCAATATTCTTGTGGGATTCTGGAAATGCTTCAAAAGACGTTTTAATGACGTGTTTTGAGTTTATAACTTCCAGATTGATTACTATTACCAGATTGATTACTAAGTTATAGCAATTTCGCTATCGATTAACTTTATTTTCATCATTAGCTAATGTGGCTGTATAATTTTGCCCAGCATCTACTTTATGCTCAACGCAAAGACATGTTGTTAAGGTAACAATACTTAATTATTCACTGTATTTTGACGTAAATTATATTGAACATGATCCTAGTTGTCACCAGCAGGTCTTCAGATTTTCTCCCCCTATTAATAATGAAAATAAAAGAATTTTTGCATGCATTGTAGACTATATATATATGGAAATCTCCATAAACTTTTATTGCTATATAATGGAACATCAAATTAGTTAAGTGTTTCATTTTGCACATAATTAACCTCTTTCATGATGGGCATTCCTTAGTGCATGCAATTCTTCATGCTTTAAAAGCGTTTAGTGCAAAGGAGACCTTGTATTTTATGATGGAATTCTGCATACTGCATTTCATGCTTAGTAAAAAAAATGGACAAAAAGCCTGTATCAAAAACAACTCAACTCGTTTTATGCTCAAAATATGACAATGTCCAATCATTTGGCAGATAATCTTGCTTCTTTTTCCTAATCTTTCATATATTTGAACATGGCAATTTGAATTTCCAAAGAACTATTGTTATTAATTTTCCAAAACCATATATTTAACACATTATGACACTAACATCGTGAAATTTCTCGAACATATCTACCGCAATCGATTTTTTTCTGCTTGAGAGTTAATGCAAAATGAGAACCTTTCATTTCAAACGATTAACTTAAAAAGTATAAAAAAGATAGCTGAGCGCTGGAAAGAAAAGAAATACCTACCATTTTTCGAGCTTATTGTCAGTGCTGATAATGATTGATAGAGGGCGCCAGGGGTAAATGCCTCTTACCCGTTGCCAGATAATTGCCAACATAATTCCATCGTGATTTATAGTCGCAGAGAGCTTTATCTAATAACCGTCGACTGCGCTGTTTGCCGTTGGCGGGCTTTAAAAGTTCACCTAATTTATAACATATTTTACTCCCCCCTAGCTTTCCGGCAGTTTTTATTTTTTATTTTTTCATTCTTTCTCTCTTTAAACTTTACTCTTTCGTTCAGAAAATTGATGCATCTTACATTCTTTCCCAAGTCTTTTAAAGCTTTTCGTCCAATTACTCATACCCCATACTTTGTAAGTTAGCTTTTCTATGCAAGTTACCATTGATTTTTCTTGCTTTGCGTAGAAGATTGTAAATCACTTCTATCACATTTTATTTATCTATTTTTTTTCTTCACATTTGAAGAGAAAAAATATGTGCTTTTTATTTTTATTTTCATTTTATTTTGCGCAAAAAATGAGAAATGGCGGCGAAAAATTTGCTGAAATGGAAGCCCTCTGTCTTCTGATGAATGGAAGACGGTATAGAGAGTAAATTAATGACGTTCAAAAATGCTCTTTTAACGACTTTAGTAAAAATTCAACACCAGTGGAAGCATTTTATATCTAGTCTAAATTTTATGATTATGCCATAGTTTATACTTTATAAACTGGCTGTAAATGCTATGAGTAATGACTCACAGTTGAGTTTAGGCATCATAAAGATTGCCGATATGCGTTTTCAATTTCGACAGAGTTTTTTTTTCGCTTTAAGTCGTTGGACGAAGTAAAGATAATTCTTTTTGAGTGAAGAAAATTGAACATGAAAAATTCAGCTTTCAGTTGGTGCGATCCATCAATATCACATTTAAGTAACTAAATAGCATCGTTTTGGTTCGTTCTTTTGGTAAAAAGAAAAGACAGTCGGTTGTTGTGGGTATTTTGCAAGAGTAAAACTGCGCTTTTTTTTTTTCTTCCGGAACACATTTCTGTGGATTTGGGAAACTTTTTTCCCTCTCTTGAATTAGCTTTTTCTTTTCACCACTTCAAGTATCATTTGAGCCATTAGAACAGGTAGTTGGGTTATTATTTTATTGCAAATTCATCCCTAGAGTGCAAAATGTAATATCTTTCATAGTGTAAAAGCAAGGACAACGTTTAAAAGTGCCTTCTTCGTTTAAAACAGGAGTAACTGCTATTGGTCTGGTTACTTCCTTATTAAAAGTATTACCAGTAAGAGTCACACCTTTCAAGGTCGGTGATGTACTTTCTAGGTGAATCATTGCTTCAGGTAAATAGACAAAGTAAACTTTAATAAATTCAGAGATAACAAAGAACTCGAGGCCTCAAGTGACGTGAATGTTTTGTCGCTAATTGAAATATGACTATTTAATATCGTTACGATTCAGAACAGCATTAGAGTTCAACTTTCTTGAACCATTAATAACTCAAGCAGAAAACCTAAGCCAAAGCGTATATACTCTGAACGTCTGTACACGTTTTGATGTGTTCTGAAAACTTTCTCTAGTCAACAAAGAAACCACGATGATTGTGTAACAAAATTGAATTCCAACCTCCTCTGCCTGCCTTGGTTACACGCAGGTCTATTTATGAGTAGAGACACAGAAAATTAGAATTGAGGGAGAGATCGAAGTAAAAAACAAAAGTTTTGAAAATCAAAAAACCTTGTCACTGTCTATCAGATTTTTTCAAATCTATTTAACTTATCTCTTTAATCATGTGTATGAATAAGAAGTTAAAAAGAATGTTAACTATGAAGTTTCCTTTGTGCATAATGTAGATTTTAAAAGTAATTAATCAATTGAGGTGTCGGCGAACACCTTTAGCTTTGCGAAATACGCAAGTATCTAAACAAACGTTTTTATTAAATTTGCCATACACATGGTTCAAAAGCAATCAGAAATTTGAAAAAAAAAAAAAAAAGATGTTACAATCAAAATTAAAGCTTATACCTTTTTGCATTGAAAAAACCAGATGCACATTTTTTTTGTTCAAGTTAGTGTTTTTTCATAGTTATGAGAACATGTATTTTACTTTCGTTCTATTAATTTTTTTTAGTTATTGAGTTTTTATAGACTTTGCTTCTTTTTTTTATCTTAAGTTCTGAAATATTACAATACCAAAAAAACGAACTTTTTTAAAAATAAAAAGTCACTAAATTATACTTTTCTTAAATGTTCATAAACACTCTTCTATTCACGATACGTATAAATGAACATTCAATAGATTTTGCTTCTATTTTTTATCTTAAGTTCTGAAATATTAAAATATCAAAAAAACGGACTTTTTTAAAAATAAAAAGTCACTAAATTATTCTTTTCTTAAATGTTCATAAACACTCTTCTATTCACGATACGTATAAATGAACATTCATATAAGTTAAACATTCATATAAGTAAACAAACAGTTCCGCTTACTCCATGACAGCGGAAACTCATAAAATGATGCCTGGGCACACAGTAACTTGAAAGACTGCGCACGTGTACGTTTTGAGAAGAGTTTGAACGTTCCATAAATACGCAACTATCAGGAAAACATTCCCCTTTTTATGCTTTTTAGCAGGAAGTCGAAGATAGGGTCACAAATTTTCCCTGTGCAGAAACGAGGCTATGGCACTTAAGATCTATACAAGTAAATATAAAAAAGATAGAGATAGCTACTACTACTTTGCCTTTGTAATAGATATGTTCCGAACTTTAAGGATACCGTAAATGCATTGCGTTGCTTTTCTCATACGATTTTAAAGATATCTTTAAGGGCCTTAGGTTGTTATGTAGAAAGGAGTCACAGTGGTTCACTGACTGAATATTTGGTGTTTACTCGTATTTTTGACTGAGAAAATATCTACAGTGCGTTGGAAAATTCAGTTAAAATATTTTCTTGAATATCAGTCGGTCGCAGGGGTGCCCCCCCCCCCAAGCTCAAGGCGCAAATCCCCCCCTCCCCAAATTTTCCACAATCCTCTTGTGCTTTTTATTTTTATTTTTACCCCTCTTTTTTATTTTATTTTTTAAAAATATTATTTGTTTTTTTTTTAATTATAACTATTATTTTTTATTTATTATTTTTTTAAAAGTTCGAATTATGCGCGGAGTAGAATCGCTGTTTTTCTTTTCCAGACATTCCAAGCACATACACACGTACACACAAAAAATAAAATAAAATAAAATAAATAAATAAATAAATAATAAGGAATGAAAAAAATAATTGAAATTAAAAAAAAATAATCATTTTTACTGAAAAAAATCAGTAAATAATTAAAAAAATAAATAAATAATTTAAATAAATAAATAAATTAGTTTAAAAAAATCCTCCCCAAAAGTTTTGATGGCGCAGCTTGCACCATAATCCCCCCTATGAGCAAGCACCCTTGGTCGATCGAGTCCTAAAATCTAAGGTATAATACATTTTCACGTAGATCCTGTAGGGGAGGTTATCAAACAGAATTTTAAAAGTAATGACGCAACCTTAAAATAACAACGAAGCCCTTCCCCTATCCCCGTCAAGAACGAGTGGTCTTGTGTGAAAAGAGAGAAATAAAAAGAAAACGCACCACATAAAATATTAGTTGAAAGCTGGTCAGCTTCATTTATTTCTAAAATAATGTTCAAGCGATCTTCTCTTACGTCGTTAAA
The DNA here is from genome assembly GCA_038373865.1 of Uloborus plumipes. NCBI lineage: Eukaryota > Metazoa > Arthropoda > Arachnida > Araneae > Uloboridae > Uloborus > Uloborus plumipes. The sequence goes on from JAXGGA010008911.1 coordinate 8,155, forward strand.
ACTTAAACTGCTTTAGAGACAAAAAGTTCGTTTTACCTGTAGTTGCTAAGCGTCATAACTCTATAACCTTTTTGCAATATTTTTTATTTTTAGCAAATCAAAATTAAGAAAAATGAACTGAAATTAAATCATATGTTTTTTAAATTTTTACTTTTAGAGAGTATTTGTTTCTTAGGGGAAAAAAATCTGCCAAAAGTTCTGGTCTAAACTGGCTGAAATGTCAAAATGATTTCTTTTATACAGGGTGTCCACTCCAATCGTGGACCAATAGCTAATTTCTAAACCGTTAGAGATAAGCATATAGTTCATTTAGGAAAAAATCTCTAAATTACGAAAGGGATTTTGGGTCTATTCAATGTTTTTCAAAAAATCAAATTTTGAAAGAGTTACAAAATTTAAATTTTTATACAGCCCCCGAGTCCTATCAATCATATTTAGTAAAACATTCTTGACACTGTAACATTTAAAACTAAAAAAAAATCACTGTTCTACCACAAAAATTGACCGAGTTATGACGTTTTGAAAAATCAAGATTTTGCATTATTTCATGACGTCATCGACAGATCGCTTAAGGGACCGTATGCAAAATCCTTCAAAATCTTGATTTTTCAAAACGTCATAACTCGGTCAATTTTTGTCGTAGAAAAGAGATTTTTTTTTAGTTTTAAACGTTACAGTGTCAAGAATGTTTTTTTAAATATGATTGATAGGACTGGGGGGCTGTATAAAAATTTAAATTTCGTAACTCTTTCAAAATTTGATTTTTTGAAAAACATTGAATAGACCCAAAATTCTTTTCATAATTTGGAGATTTTTTCCCAAATAAACTATATGCTTATATCTAACGGTTTAGAAATTAGCTATTGGTCCACGATTGGAGTGGACACCCTGTATTACTGGACATTATTGACCTGCAGCGTCTGTCCTGTTACTACGGGCCACTTTTGGCCCTGCTGTTTTAACAGCATAAATCTAAAAAATCACGAATACTAATTATTTTTAACTATAGAATGGGAATTTCTTATGTATTTACACTTTGAGTTTCTAATTGCACATACTAGGAACAATGAAAAATCAATTGTTAAAATATTAAAAAACGTTGTGTAATTCAATTGTTAAAATATTAAAAAACGTTGTGTAATTCAGTTTTTACATTCTGTCTTAAGCTAACTGTACGCAGTTTCCTTATAATGCTGTGTTTCATTAGAAAATAAGTATAGTTAGTTCCCAATTTAAAAGTGAACTAGAAAAGTAATGGTAATAGATACTGGAGAATATTCCTAAGTCGATTGGGAACTAAATAAGATTGTACAAAGGGTTTCAAACAAGTATTGAAACTTATCACGTGAAATTACAAACGGTAATTAATTAATAAAAGTTCAACGTATCACGGAGCTAATAGCTACTGAAATGAAGCAAATTAGAATCAATTTTTAAGTACTTTTACTTATATAATATTCAAACACAGTGATTAATAAATGTTAGTTCTGATGCTATGGATGAAAATTGTTTTAGTTTCCACGTTGGTTAATCCAAATCTGGTGGAAGATTTGTTGAAAATTTTAAAAACGGTTTTTGAAGTTTAAGGACGCCATAACAAAGCTCAATTAGAAATATAACTATCATTTGTGCCGGCCACCTCGTCTAGTGGCGACGTCTAACCGTGATGCAGTGGCCCCGGGTCCGGGTTCGAGTCCCGGCTGGGGCATGGGCGTACTTTCTCTCTCTCCTGTCATTGTCCTTTCTGTGTGTGTGAAAGTGAGTTATGAATGAATGCCTACCCTATGAACGGATCCTTATGGCATGCGTGTTGAGCTTAAATGGGTCTTCCACCTAAATGGTGCTCTTAAAAACGGAAGCCTTATCTTTCCTGCCTTAAATCGAGCAGATTTCATCTACTCGGGCTCGGATACCCGAGTGGTATTAGAAACAACAACATACAACAACTATCATTTGTGTCAATGAGTTCTAATACAAAAATTTGCCTGCTGCTGCGAACCAGGACTACATTTTGTATGATGGTATCCATCACTACTTAGATACTGTTCCGCAGCTCTCAAGAAATATTCACAATCAAACGTTGGCCCTTTTCCAAAACGTTTGGAGAGGCGGATACAAGGGGGGTGGCGATGGGGTGAACGCCAATCCCTTGAGACCGCGCTATCAGTAAATTTTAACATTGAAGCTCAAAAAACTTAATTTTAGACGAGTTTCAATGATGTTGAAAGAAGGAAGTTTGTGCTCTCCCTCGGAAATGTTTCGAAATTGAAGTTCGAAATCGATGGGATCAATATTTGTAAAAAAAAAACAAAAAAAAAACACACACACACACAGTAAAAAGTAAGAAATAAAATCAATCGCCCCTCCCTTAAAAAATTTCTGAATCTGCCCTTGTTTGGAGATACATGGATGTTTATTTTCATAATGCCAATCTTAAAATCCGTCCGCTTCTTAGACCAATGTGAAGCTCGATAGCGGCTCTGAGTTGTTAAAGAAACATCTTTCTATCTTCTCCATTTACAACCATTATCCATTTACAAAATTTTCCGACCGTATCTATGAAATATCACTTTAAGACCTGCTAAAACTGCAAATGCATAAAAAGACAAATTATATTCAATTTTGTTTAAACTCATTGAGGCATCTCTGTTATTTGTTCCAGCACCATATGGCGTGAAATGAGGAGGGAGGAGTCGGTTTTGACATAACAATTTATCTCTTCCCAGGTTTCCATTGTTGAAATTTCATAAAAGCGCAGGATATTGCCTCAGATCTAAAATTAGCTTTAATGCTAAAAATTATCTGGATTATGTAAGTTTTCATCCTCTGTATATTTTTTACATGGCTCATAAGTGTTGTGGGTGCGAAGTCTCCCCCCCCCCCCCAACACAGAGATTTCAAATAAAGCAACAGGACCTTTGAGTTTATTGGAAAAAGATAATCTGAACTAACCTGAATTTTAAAAAATTGATAGTCACTTATTAAACATTAAAAATCATTCATGAAGTTAGATTTAAAAGGAAACTAAAATTGATAAAAAATTGAACGCAGGATTTGACTTTAAATAAGACACTTACAATCAATGTAGAAAACAGATTTTAATCTAAAATTGGTTTTGGTACATTCTCTTTGATACAATTCATATTGTTTCTAATTATTTCGCATTCAACTTTTATGTTGCGAAGTATCAATGCTGAGTACAATGAATACTTCACACTGTCATACGGCATCATTTCCACTCAAAAATTGTACATTGTAATTTTTTTTTCTGGTCATGTTCGTTATTTGAACGTGAAAAAACATTCACAATATACAATTTTTTAGTGGAATTAAATGTGATATTTATATTTAATTCATTACAAAGCATAAACTCGTGCAAAATAATTTCGACAAGTATAAAACGAAAAAAAAAGTTAATCTAATATATAAAATTCTCGTGTCACAGTTTTCGTTGCCATACTCCTCTGAAACGGCTTGACCGATTTGGATGAAATTTTTTGTGCTTATCCAGTATCTATGAGAATCGGCCAACATCTATTTTTCATCCCCCTAAATGTTAGGGGTAATCCACCCCTAAATTTTTTTTTTGTTCGCACATAACATCTGATCTACTGAACCGATATGGACGATTTTTTTTTTAATCGATAGGAGATGGTGTAACTCAGGTACCATGTACTCATATGACGATATTTGTTCACTAGAAAAAAAGTTATGATCGAAAAACTAACATTTAATGTCATTTAAAACAATATGTGTTATCGTAAATCCTTACTTCAATGAGCGATCCAGTGGTCAAGTGGTTATGCGTGTCAGGTTGAAGTTCCTGATGGAAGGAGATCGAATCCAGGCCCGCAAGGATTTTTTCGAACAGCTGCATGTTTTTTTTTTTTTTGAATGATTTTAATGATTGTAATGTCTTTATGCAGGTACATCCCCTCATGGGGATCTACCCCATATTTTTTTATAGTACAAAATGACAGTTTTGGTCAGATCTTTGTTAAAATTGGCAATGGCGTCCTTCGATGCTGTAGAATTTTCTTATGGACGTTTGCGCCATTTTTGGGGGCTTTGAATCTATTGTCGCAATAAATGGTTTTTGATTTGCGGCACTTATATTATTTTTTCAAAAATTATATACACTATCAATTATATTATGTTAATTTTTGTACCTTTATAAAATTCTGTATTTTATACCTTGCATTTACGTCAAATTCAAGGTAAAATTAAAAGTCAAAAATTCTGAAGAAGATAAATATATGTTAAAAATTAAAGTAACTATTTTTTGTGATTTTCATATTGGTTGTGACCAAAAAACATCATTACAAACAAATAAAATGTATCAAACACCATGAGTGTTGAGTTATTAGGCAAAATCTGCTGTGTAAAGTTTTTTTTCACTGCGAGAGGGGGGGGGGGGGTATGAACGACCAATAAAGTGACACAAATTTTTAAAAAATAAAGGTTGGATCTCCAATAATCTTGCTTCGTAATTTGAACCCGCCCCGGCTGTGCAACGGTACGCGATTAGTCATTTAAAAATTAATGAAAAACGTGATCGAAGCCAGGATTTTAAATGGCAAGTTCAGAGGTGAAAATATACTCATACCACGGATTCCTATTATACCTACAGATGTGCCAATTCAATTCAAACGTATTCAGTTTCCGATTAGATTGGCATTTGCAATGACTATCAACAAATCCCAAGGTCAAACGATGTCTGTTTGTGGCTTAGATTTGAGAACACCATGTTTTCACATACGTGGCATGCTCTCGAGTGGGTAAACCATCCAGTTTGTTTGTGTTAGCTAAAGATGGACTAACAAAAAATATTGTTCACGCTATAGCATTAAGAGATTGATATTGTTTAATAGTGTTACTGTCGTAATTGTTTAATTAATGATATATAATTTTAAGGAATAAATTATAATAACTTAAAAATAACGTTTGCCTTTTGTTATTTTTATATTCCCTCATCGTTCACAGCGCTCCATGCTTATTTCACGCATATACCACATTCTTACATACATACAATATACACATTCCTACCATACATACATACATACTTACAATAAGTAAGCTATTTTTTGTCTACACTAGAAATTACTAGGAAATTATTTATATGGCAAAACAACGTTTGCCGGGTCAACTAGTATTCTTATAAATCTCCAGCGAAAGGTAAAATTAGAGTGGACAAAAGCACTAGTAACATTCCCTCAGAAGTTCAGAATATCCTGTATGTATCCCGAGAGTGTTAGTTATCATGTTATAATAATTTGATTCTGTAAGTTATTTACTAATTTTAGTTATCCAATTAAAGTATAACGCAAGGTTTTTTCCCGGTATTGATACTGCACTGCCAGAGAAAACAGTTTTACAGATTTTTTGTTTTTGTTTTTTGCTTTGGTAAAGCGTACGTATCTTTTTTGCATACAAGAAAACCCTTTAGAAAGTTGATGAGACATAATTTTTCCGTGCATTCGAATGCATCACAATTCGAAGAAAAAATTCTGGTGCAAATGTATGCGTGAAAATGTCTCATTTCTGAAAACAGTGAGCATTTTCATTATTTCAGAGTTGTTTTTTTATTTTAATTAGTTTGAACTTGGCTAGTCAATTGTTGAGACGATCAGACCTCTAATATTTTCAAGAAATATGGTGATCATAAGGCTGTTTGACATGCTAGCAAAGTGGAAATAATAGAGTAAAAGGAACGGGGGGGGGGGGGATTTAACCTTACCTTTTAAGTTTTTCTATCGTGTGAATTGCAAGTGTTGCAGATACTGTTACATAAATCTGCAATCAGCCAGCATCGCAGTCTTTGATGCGATTTTTTGTCAGCATTTCCCTTTCAATTAAAGATCTACTACTAGACTCATAATGTAGTTTTTAACTGCTTGGATGTGTTAAAATAAGAATAAATATTGCACGTATAAAATTGTTGGAATTAGAAGGAGAAAAAAACAGTGTAAACTTTAAACGGGGATGCAAAACATGCCAAGACGTATGTTACATACCAAGACGTTCATTACCAAAAAGCATTTTTTAAAATATGCTTCTCTTCCTTAGGTGGTTGTTTACTGTATTGCTTCAAAAAAACGGAGATATTTTGTATCTTTATCTCATTAGAAAACTTCAAATTACTAACTAACTAAAGATTTTTTTTGTTGTTAAATTCATTTAGCGATGCAGTTAAAAAAACCCCTTCTTCCTTCAATGAAAAAAAAGTTTTATCATCTGGGATTCGATTTTGACACGTTGTTATATTTTTTGTTATTATTCTTTCAATTGTTTCGAAACTTCATGCAACGATCCTATTTTTAACAAAGAAAAAAGAATCTTGTAAAAGTGACCGAAATTGCACGAAATGTTTTTGATAACGTGAAATGTTTTATTTCTTAAAACTAACTACAAGTTATTCCGACTCCGTCAAGTTTTTAGTCGTATTTTAAACTTAGGACTACAATAAAACTCTTCTGTTCAGGATTTCATTTAGTGGTTGTCATTTTTCAAACAATATTTTTACAATACACAGCTGCGGAGTCTGTCAGAAAATAACAGACTCCAGCTCCTACTTCGACCCCAAGAATTTTAGAGCCTTTGACTTCGACTCTGACTCCGCAGCACTAGAAGAATCGTCGACTCTGAATGAAAATGACCGACTCCGCCTCTAGGAATTTTAAAGCCATCGAGTCACGACTCACACTCCAAGAATTTTAGAGCCATCAACTCCCCCGACCCCAACTTTGATTCCGCAGCACTGGAAGAGTCGCGGATTCTCAAGGAAAATGACAGACTCTAATTCCATAGTTTTTAAAGCCATCGGATCCCTTTCCAGCTTCAACTCCGATTAAGAAAGTTTTAGAGCCTTCGACTCCAAATCTAGCTCCGTCTACGCAGCACTGTTAAAGTTGGGGACTCCGAAAGAAAACGACAGGCTTCAATTCTGGAAGTTATAAAGTCATCGGCTCCCGATTCCAGCCCCGACTCCAAGAATTTCTGAGTCTTTGACTTCAACTACTAGTTAGACTTCACAGCACTGGCAGAATTGGTGACTCTAAAAGAGGATGGCCGACTCTGACGCCTGGAATTTTAAAACCATTGACTCCAGACTCTGGCTCCGACTTCGAGAATTTTGGAGACTGATTCCAACTCCTGTTATGATTCCGCAGCCCTGAGAAAGTTGCGGACTCTGAGGGAAAATGACCGACTCTGACTTCTTCACTCTAAAACCAGTCCTACTTCAACTCCACTACTCCGACTTCACAACCCTGTTAAAATCATCTCCCAAACAGCATGTCAAAGGAAGTCCGCAACATACATGATTGCAAATGGCCCTTATCAGTTGCACATGATGGCCCTTATCAGTTGCAAAGCTTCGCACTCTCCTCACATCTTTATATTCCTTTTGTCTATTCGAAAGCGTACATGCGTCCCGTGATAAATGTTAAGACAAAAGTTCCGATTCTGGAAATTTTAAAACCAACAACTCCCGACTCTGATTCCAACTCGGAGAGTTTTTGAGCCTCTAACTCCAACTTTTACTCTACCTCCACACAGGACCGCCGAGAGGTTTACCGGGCCCCGGGGCAAAGTACTGACATGCGCCCCCCCCTTCCAAAAAAAATCTTCAATACTAAGACAACTTACGTTCGGTGCAGTGAAGAAAAATAATAGTATTTCGTATTTGCTAATTTTTCTTCCAATTTTATATTTTTGTGTGTTTTATATTTTTATGATCTGCTAGTGTGCTGTACATAAATGCGTATGAAATAAACCAGAAATACATAACGCAAATTTACAAATAATATTCCTACTTTAATTTACTAATAACTATTAATAATTCTATCACTACTTCACAAAATTAATAACACATATTTACATAAATTACACATGTATGTGTTTTAAAATCCTTTGAAAAAAAAATTACATTTCTTGACTATTAAAAGCGTTATTCTTCACTTTGAAAGTTCATTAAAACTTTCCATTGTACACGTCAGAAATGCCTGGTAAGTACTACAGAAGATAGCCCCCTAAGGCATTGGACTACAAGCACTCGTTGCGTTGCTGTGGACACATGTGGATGCGAGATGTTTTTGCTTTGCCTACACCAAAATAAAGTTTAGTTAACCAAAAAAACTGCCTTTTTTAAAAATTAGCAACCCGGGCCCCCTCTTGGGCTGGGCCCCGGGGATTTTGCCCTTGCTGCCCCCCCCTTCTCGGAGGCCCTGCCTCCGCAAGAAGAGTTGGGGAATCTGGAAAATGACCCCTTGGAATTTTAAAGTCATCGAATGTAAACTAAGACTTCAAGAATTTTAGAGCTTTCGACTCCGACTCAGCAGCACTGGCAGAGTAGTGGATTTTGAGGGAAAATGACCGACTCTGACTCTTGGACGTTTAAAGTCGTTGACTCTAGATTCGACTTTGAGAATTTTAGAGCCTTTGATTTCTACTTCTACTCTGAATCCTCAGCATTGGCAAAGTTGCTGACTCTGAGGATATGTAATGGACAGGAAAAATAATAATAAAAAAATATGTAAAAAATAATTGTTTTATTAAGGAAAGAAAAATCGTACCTCAAAAGTTACGATAGACACCAGAGGGTACATACTTTTTTTACTAAAATTTTTTTCTGCCTACGATATAATATTTCAAAAGACATTTTATAAGAATAAATAAAATCAGCAATTAACATAAACTGGGAAGCTCTGATTAACTTTGAAAACTTAGCTTTTTTTCTTGAAATTGTGAACGATGTCATTTTTGATAAAGATCATATTAAAACTGCTACAGAACACACTTTACAATGGTTATGTGCTGCAATCTGTTAATAACGAATTGAAACAATTCCAAGGTACTAATTGAACACTATTATTTGGTTGAAATGTTCATTTTTGGGAAATTCAGACCCTTTTTTTTGGACCGTCCTTAAAAAGAGATGCTAGGCATTAAAGGGTTAAAATGGCCGATTCCGACGCTTGAAACTTTAAAGCCACCGATAACGACATGACTCCGATTCTGACTCCAGAACCAGTCCGACTCCGGCTCCACGACTCTGCAGCCCTGTCAAAATCCTCTCCAAAATTGCACGTCCGAAGGAAGTCCGCAACATACATGAATGCAAATGAGCGAGCCCTTATCAGTTGCAAAGCTTCGCACTCTCCTCACATCTTTATATTCCTTTTGTCTATTCGAAAGCGTACATGCGTCCCGTGATAAATGTTAAAAGACAAAAATTCATCTTGTCAGCTTGACATTTCAATTTCATTCTTCATACAGAATATGTTTCAAACAACAAAGACTTTCGCAACAGGAAGCAGCACGCCCACTGATTTTTCAGCCATTATTACAAGATTATTTTGATGTATGCTTACAGGTCGTATTAAAGAATAATAAATGAATTTGAAATGAATTTGGAATAATAACGAGAGGGCTCGTTATTCTAAGCGAATTCATTCAGCGTAATAGCTCGGCGTTTTCAAGGAAAACGTGGTCACAAATTTCAGTCTTGACTGTTTTATGATGTGCAGTCTTGACTTTTAAGATATACTTATGCAAATGAAATGGAATTATGACAAACTAAGTAAACGCCTGATACTCTTTTTTTTTTTTTTTAATGTAAGGATCATATGCGTGTGAAGAAGCAGGATGTGTGCATTAGATGTTAAAGAATGGCTGCGTTTTGTTTTTCTTTTTAAATGTGCTATTATGAACATGTATATGAAGACTCTCTTTTGACCAGAATGGATGACGTTTGGTGTTTTTGTAAAAAGAGAGTTCAAGAAAAACGTGTTGTATAGTATACGTAGGTATTTTTCAACAGAATTGCTTGTGATTTTTCTCCTTTGTGGTTGGAAAATACAAACCATTGCTAGAAAAACCCTCCAACACAGAAATAAAAGATGCAAGCAGTGGAAATAAAACTTGTATTTTATACTGACTAAAAAAAAACATTTAATGCAAATTTATCGAACTTATAGCTGAATATACGAGAGCAATATTGTGATAATTGTACTCAACATTGAGGTGATAGCATTGAAATACGTAGTTTCGACGATTGCATAAATTGGTTTTAACTATTATTAATGATTTCATTTTTTGATTTCTTTTTTTCTATTTTCTTTTGTTAAGTCACCTATTTTTTTCTGAAGGAGGAAGCTACTCTTACTATATCACAAAGAATTCAGTTAGTAATCCTTGTGACTTTGAATCTTGAGCTTTGGGAAGTTTCCCACATTCAAATCAAATACCATCCATACCATCAAATAAATTTTGATGGTATGGATTTTAATTCTTATTTAGACATTTTTCGCAAACTAGTAATATTTAAAAAAATATGTTAAGGTAAATTGAACATTTTTATGTGAAATCTTCCCCATTTTTAAATATTCTTTGGCTTTCATTCAAGGATGCGCTTCTCGAAGCTAAGAAAAAAGTATGTCAAAATTTCGAGGTGTGTTTCTGTGTTAATTCAATTATTTGAATGTGAATTTCTTTACGTGTAAATTTTAGTTTATTTACGAGTGCAACACAAACTAAAGACATTTATACTTGATGTTGACTAAAAATATGTGTAAATAAATCAAATGTCTGTTCACCTAAGTTGGCCAAGGGCAATGGCGCACTCAGGGGGGGGGGAAGCTATGGGGCTTAAATCCCTCCCAGAAGTATCAAGATGAATTCCTTTAATTGAACCAAACTCCTTGAAATGCGTTTTTTGGATTCGATTTCTGGAACTTTTCCAATACATGGCCCCAAATCCCTTTTTTAACCCATTCATACACAGTAGCCTAAAAACGCGATGCTTGTTAGTTACTGCATACTGCATACAAAAACCTGTAATGGGTATATCCTTTTAATAAAGCTGTTTTTCACAAGTTAAATTGTTCGTCTTTTTGAGAAAACCAGTTAGAGCCACTATTTGGACTTCAGAGTTTATTTATTGACAGCTGTTTTCAGACAAATCAGTCAAGCAACGATCCAGCATGGGTAGCCACAGAAAGTGTTTTTTGCGAACTTTTTTTCAGAAAACGAAACTATTTTAAAATGATTTGCTTAAAATTGATCACAGATGCCTTCTGTAATGTTACTTTGCAAAAGTAAAGTCAAGTAAGGTCGTATTTTGAGCACATATCTGCCTAGTGTCCCGTTAACTGGACGGGACACTATATTTATTAAGTAAATAAATATAGCAACGGCGATCTATTTTATGCCTAAAATGTATGTAAAGTTTTAGGCAGATAAAAGTTGAAAAAAATTGTTAAAGAAAACTTGCTAAAGAAAACTTGTTAAAGAAAACTTGCTAAAGAAACTAGGTTAATTGAACCAAACTCCTTGAAATGCGTTTTTTGGATTCGATTTTTGGAAATTTGCCAAGACATGGTCCCAAACCCCTTTTTAATTTCACCAAAAATGTCTGCAGTTTCTTTTTTTTGAACCTCAAATTCGAAAACTTTCCGAAGGAGGGTGGGCTGTTTAGCCCCTCCAAGGAAACAATTCTGGGTGAACCTTAGCCTAATTTTTTTCCTCCCAAATCATTTTGCAATTGGTCCTAAATGTATAAAATTTCCAAAGTTAATCATTTTGAGTTACATGATACGATGTATGAAATGATACTGCGTACTTTTACACTATGATGGTTTAGAGAAAATTACAACGTTAAGGAGGCACAAATAAGCAGGGATACTGCAAACACGTGCTTCGGCGTTACAAGGAACGCCTTTTTCAATGCGAAAAATTGGGAACTTATGGATGCACAGACATCCGACGAAAGCTTTTGTCGGATGTCTGTGCATCCATAAGCTCCCAATTTTTCGCATTGAAAAAGGCGTTCCTTGTAACGCCGAAGCACGTGTTTCTGTGCATCCATAAGCTCCCAATTTTTCGCATTGAAAAAGACCTTCTTTGTAACGCCGAAGCACGTGTTTGCAGTTTCTCTGCTTATTTGTGCCTCCTTAACGTTGTAATTTTCTCTGCATCAATAGCATAAAGGTATTGTAAAACTTCATTATGATGGTTGTTTTTCAAGAAATACTTATCAACCAATGCAAGACATTTTGCTTTCCTTCTTTTCCACCGTGATAAGTATCTTTTCAATATATTGACTCTTTTTCCAAGTACATTGTACACTAAAAAATAATATGTGTACTGTCCATCCGTGAAAGCCGCACCGGGCACTCGCGAATAAGTCCACTTAAAAAATAGCAAATTGGTTGTGTGAGACAACTTTCTGAAGTTTTCAATTTAGAACTTGCAGTTGCTATATTATTTTGACACATTCAACTAAACTATGTATTTGAAATTAGAATCATTCCACGTTGTTTGATACGGCTCAAAACGCTTTTTATTATTCTTCCCTTTTTGTTATCTTACCTGACACCATTATTTTTGTAAGATCAGAGAAGACCTGGCGCATGCGTAAATGCGCGGAAGGTTTCACCAAAGAAGATCAGACAGAACAATAATATTTTGAACTAAAAAATTAATTAAATAATTTAAACAACAGTTTCAATCTCTTTGCTCATTTTGATAAAAATGTCGCTAATCATTACCTATGTATCTAAAAAACACTCATGCCATTAAATTTCATTTTTCGTGCGTCACTTCATATGTAATTTTAAGAGTGATAACGAATTTTTTTAACAAAATCTATTTCCTCCCACTTGTTTCTTCGAAAAAGACGTTGTGCAGCTCATTAAGTTTCTTTGTGGGTTTAAAGCTGATCTCATTCGCATAATTTACCTACTTTTTAAACATCTGGGAGCATATTTTCGGCAGTGACTTCAACCGCATGCAATTAGGGTGTCTTATTAGAAGTACTTAGTTTTTAAAACAAGTCCTTCTCAAAGCTTATTAAGTTACGAATCTGCTTATTAAAGTTCACTTTTTTTTCACTTATTTTGCTTCATTTACTTCTGAATGACTATTTAACCTCTCCATACACACAGCTGCGAGGAAAAACCGCTGTTTAAAAATATTTTCTTTGCTGTTTATTGTCATTTTGGGACTTAATATCATAAAAGTAATTGGGAAGACAGATATTTGATTTTTTGACTGGGGTAAAATGATGAACGTTTATTTAAATCTAAAAAGAGAAAAATAAAACCTGTAGGTAAACTGTTTTAGGCTTTATTTAAAGTTTGTGAGTAGCTTACTAAAAAAAAGTACTTTAATGTTCAAAATTCAAAGTAGAAAGTTAAAATACCTGAACTTCTTACACCACAGGCAGAGTCAGCTTTCAATAAGTTTTCTTCATTTGTTTGAGAATAAGGTTTCAAGAATGTAACCTGTATTGCCATTTACATGACAATAATCGAATTAGAATTTCTTAAACAGAGTATATTTGTTTCAAATGATTTTTGAACAAAGGATATATTTTACGAAGAAGAGGTCAGTATTTTGACAGTAATTACTCGTGCGATATTTTAAGCACATTTAAACTAGTTTTGAACATTATTTTTTCTAAAAAAAAATTAGTTGTCGATATTTATTTTCGTAAGCATTTATACGGTTTTTTGTTCATAAACTTCACACATCTTTTATTTGTTCTTAATATTGATTTCAAATTTCAAACACAAAACAACAAAAATGGTGCTACAATTTATCCACACAGTTATCAATAAAAGTGTTATTACATTATTCCCCAAAGTAGGTTATTGCACATAATTAAACATAAATATCAATTTCAAATACATGACTCAATAATTTAAACTTAAGGCAGTTAGGTTATCTGTTCTGCAAAGGAAAAAGAAAAAGCTTCAAAAAGTAAGCCCTCTTCAGCCCTCATCAACTTATGCATCTACATAACTCTGGTTCTTTTTCGCTTAATTTACGCCATTTATCTCTAAGTGCAACATTTGAAGCATATAAGGACGTTACGTTCCTATAATGGATAGGAGAGCAAGAGTGGGTGGAGTGGGGAGGGCAGAACACTTTCCGATAAGCAGGTAATAAAGCACAGAGCATAACCTTCAAGCAAGCCATCATAGTCAACCATCGCAATAACAGATGTAGTAACATTTCCGTGTCCAAATTTTCCTCTCCAAAGCTACGTATATATTACTAAAAAGGAGCCATTCTGCAGAACATATTACCGTAGAGCGTTTGAATCCAGTGCCTGCTATTATATGCCTTCAGGCCATAGGCTGTATTCTCCTGCTCAAATAGCATTTTATGTTGATATTTAAGAACCTTCGAGTGGCAACACGAGTTGTTGAAGAGAGCGGCGCAGACGATATCAATGGACGGCGAGATGGAATTCCTCGAGCAGTTATATGGAATGTATTTCATAGTTAAAGAATTTCACGCCTGGACAAAGAAAAAATTGGACTTGTGAGACTTGTGTTAGATAAGTTTATAGGGATATTTAAGCTCTGCGAGGCAGTTTCTTGAAATGCAATGTTTAGAATCGTAAATTGTGAGCGTAAAAGTTGTTTTCGGATCCATTTCTACTTTTATGTGGACATAAGATTGTGAACAAAGATTTAAAAGGAGGACATATGCATGAAGGGAATGTATGCATGGTGGTTGGAATAGAGTGCTCTTCTCTGTGCCAATTATTATTAAGAGGGCTTTCGGAGGACTTGTAAAATTTGCGAAATAATTCAGACTTGTTTCTCTTTGGATAATATATGAACTTGGTTAAAAATGTTATTTTTATTCAAGCGGTTTAATTAATATTTTAGACTTAACTCAGCGTCAAACCAAAAATTCATTTGGGAAAAATCGATGAAAATTATGTAAAAGATTTGAACTATTTTTACTGCAATCTATAAAAGCTCCTTTTCAATCCTAAAATAAAATGAAACAAAAGTGGATAAAACTTTTCTTTTTCTTACCTAATTTATTTTATAATAATTTTAAAGGTTATTAGAAAGTAGAAAAGAGCAACGAAGCTAACGAAATTAGAGTGGAGTGATTAAAATATCTTGAGATACAGCATACTAATACACTGTCAAAGTGAGACATAACTGAAATGTAATCGCTGAATTTCCAAATTATTACTTGTAATAAAATGTAACAGACTTTAAAACTGTAGGCATTCGGCATAAAAATAATTTGCATTGAAAATTAACTAGATGGAAGAAGCCATATACTGATATTTCTTGCTATAATACAGGATACTCGAGAAATAATTGCCCACTCAGTGCTGACAAGTCTTAAATTATGAAATTTTTCTTTAGTTACCAGAACACTACATTCCACTATGAATCCAAGTGAATTACAACTGAAAATTAATTTGCAAACAGCTATTGATTTAATTTGACCAAATCAAGGTTTAGATGTGCAGAAATATTCTTGTCGATTAAACTTTAAAAATACGCCATTTCCGTGCTTGCTACAATGCACGGGTCAGAAACAAATATTGATAAGAATGTTTAATGGAAACTATGTAAAGACGTTTCGCCTAAGTAGATTACTGTTGAAGCCTGAGCAGTATTATTTTTATGAGACTGCCTCGGTTCTCGGCGGCCCTGCATGCATTGAAGAACAATACAGAACATTTCTAATTGAAGCGTTTGAAATAAAAATGCACGTCTGATATCAAAGACTTCAATTTTTTCGACAAATATACTCAATCTTAAACATCTGAAGATCATAATTATCATTCTAATTCTGAAGCACACGGAAGAATCTGCGTAGTTCAAGAAATTGCTCTCCTACCTATGTCCTCCATCTTATAATTAAAAACCTGCGATAGTTTGTAGTAGTACAAGGTAGGCAAAATTAAAGATAAACCAAATAACATTTTTCTGAGTCGGCAGAGCGGTCATTTCTTTTATTCAAATTTTATGTATTAGTCATACATGTGAAGCAACATGATTTATAAAAACGATTTGTCTCCTACGTCAAATCTTCAATTTGTAAACTGGTTGAACGCACCGTTTTTTTTTTTTTTTTGATAAAATCAAGCTTTTACAAAACGAAATGTTTTTACTATCATAAGGCACTCACTCTCCTAAAATAATTTGTTACAGTTGCATTATTCAACATCGATTTGGATTTCAATTTACAACTTCGGCTATTTGTTTTCGCAAATGACGAATTATCGGAAGTCATAAATCACGGACTTGAAATTTGATAAAAACAACTGCAATAATCTCAGCGTGAAGACACAAATAAAGAGAAACAAACGATATATCACCCATCTCTTCTGAAAAAAAAAATCACCCCAGGAGATACAGAGAGCAGTTTAAAGGGATGGAGTGGGGGTGTTTCGAATCGCAGTCTGGTACGTAAGAAAAAAAGAAAAGATATAAAGAATAGAAATGGCAACATTTCTGCGGTCGTTTTGGGCCAAACTGATAAGACCGAATGAAATGTTTGCACCCTTGTAGAACACCCCCTCTCATCACCTCACGTATACGCCTGCAGGTGATTTTCTATCATCAAAATGTTCCACACATTCTTGCTCACTCTCTTTTCTGTTCTCAAGAGGGTAGGGAGGATAAAAAAAAATATTCCTTAGATCACAGACGATATAATAGTCCCAGGTATTTATTTACTTCCATATGTAGCTATTTACTCGCTCTAGGGCTAGATTTTGCAGTTATTTACGTTTGCTGAATGTTGCCATTCCGAAGTGAAGAAATGTTTCTTATTTTTCCCGTCCTTTTGGCGATAAGTGAATTTTTACGGTAAAGATAGCCCAACGTCGGGAGCTGATTTCCACCATATGTCTCCAACGCACTGTAGATGCAAAAGGAAAATGATTTTTTATTTGCAAATGTTTACGCATTAATGCTTTCGTTCATGTTTCTAGAATGAGTTTTTGAAATGCATTACAATAATAAAAAAAGCCGTTTGGTAGAAATGTAAGTTTCTACAGCGATCGCAAGTGCTGATAATTTCATCATAAAAATTTTTGTCACATGAGTTTCTGTTGATATTTTTCTCAGTGAGAAAGCACCTCTGAATGCAGATGGGAGAATTTGTAAGGCTAAAATGCGAAAACTCAGCGTGCTTGTATAAAACTAATTTCGAAATTATCTTTCACAGAAGTATTTTACTTTCGCTTTGTAAGGATGTTACAAATGGCATGCATTTTCACTGTTTGATGGTAAATTTTTTTTCGAATAAAATAAAGTATTTAATATTATAGTCAGAAAGTGAAGTTATATCAAGATATTTTGCTTTGTTTTAAGACTCTCTATGCGTGTATTTGAATGAAATATAAATTACTATTGCCATATATTAGGCTTGAAACGTAATTCTGAATTTTTGAATACTTTTGTTTCAAAAACTCAGAAAGTTTTAAGAGAAATGTTGTCTAATCAATGAATAAGCTCTTATGCACAATTTCATTTTCAAAATTTCTTAATGTGGTGAAAAAAAAATTAACATTTAGACATTAAAAGTTTGACTTTTAACAAGTGTAAAGATTCATGCAAAATGTCACGTTTGATGATGTCACATTTCGATAGGGGGGGGGGGGGGCTTTGTGAAATTGTGAATTTGTGACCTAGGGAAGGGAGGGATTAGATGAAGTGCGAGACTTTGTGACAAAGGGAAAGGGTCAAATATGATGAATGATTATGATAATGATATATGAATCAAATATGATAATGATATATGAAAAATTCTTGTGTATTTTTTCTCTCCTAATTGTAGCACGATAGCAAATAACATTCACACAGTATCCCTTTAACTATCGCAGTGAGCCGTAAATGTTTTAAATTCCAAGTAAACTCGGAGAAGTTAATTAACTGTACGACGAATACAAACATTTGCAGATAACCAAAACATTTATCATTTCCGATTCAACTAACTATTAATTTATAAGTCCAGCGCATTGTTGTTTAAGACGCCAGAGATACATTTCATCTTGATTTTGATACCAGGGCAAAAATTTACAACTCCTGAACCCCCATCCCCATCAGGTAATGACAAATAGCTGCCCCTTAAGCATCGAGTACAGTAATTAAAGTAAGTTAATGCGGAAGTAAAATTAAATTGATGGCGCGGAAAACTCATTCAGCTATAATGATTTAACGGCGCATGTGAATGGGCATTCATCATCATACAAATGCCTTCCTAACCAAAATAAATGAGTAAATAAATTACCACCATCAGAAATGAATTATGGGAAGCAGTTCTCCATTGCGCCGAAAGTACAAGAAGATCCGTTTCCCTAGGAGTACCCATACCCTTGGTGTCATACGTCACCGGGCATGTTTCATAAAGCATGGTAATGCAATGCTTGCCGGCAGAAAATGCTGTTATCGATAATTTCCAGCTAATGAACTGTTCGTCGAAGTCATTTATGTCATCTTCTGGGCCTCATCGGAATCGTGTTGCCAGAGAGGCCGTATTTTAAGTTTATTGACTAATAATAATTTCGTTGCCCCGTCGCTGTGCTTGTATATTTAATTTTCGGTTCAAATTTATATCACTATTAGATGTGTGTCTGGAAAAGCCGTTTGGCATTGCTTTCCGTGCTCGTTCGCTGGAATGGCATTGGCGATCGATTCTGGGCCTGAGGTTATTAGCAGCTGGGTACGTTGTTGGAAGTGAAATTATACCCTAAAATTTAGAGAAGCTGTATGCGATCTTCTAGAACCGAGAGTGAATACATTATAAGTGTTCCTTTGATAGTCGAAACTTAAAATTAAAATTAAAAAAAAATGTTTTTCTTTTAGGTGAAAAATGAAAGCTTTTAAAAATAATTCATAATTGAAGCACTAAAGAAACAGAGGGGTGTTAGCGACAAAACTAAAAATTTGGAGATTGCGAGCTAATAATAGTAGAAGATATTCTCATCTGTCTTGGGACAAGAAATATTGTTTGTAGCCCTGGTCTTGGTATGGTAGGGGCAGTGGTTGGAAAAACTACATATTTTTCGTAGCGAACTACAACTACAACTACTTTCTTATAAATGTAGTTAACTACAGCTACAACTACTTTTTTTAAAATGTAGCGAGCTACACTACTTTTGAAATGTAGTTGCTACTTCGCTACTTTTTAAAAAATAAATAAATAACAAGAATACACCGTTTGAGGATCGACCGAAAAAATTCGAAAAGTGGTTTAGATTAAAAAATTACCTCATTCAAATATGGAATAAAAATAGGAATTGTCTTTGAATTTATTTGTTACTTTTCCTTTTTGTTCCTTTTTTTTGCTAAAATTTGTCCTTTTTAGATTTTTTTTACAATTTTTAAGAATATTCGCCACAAGAAAAACCTTGTTTTTTTCCCTCGTCCTCTTTTTTTTTTTTAAATTTTGTTCATTTATTTGTTTATTTTTTAAATTTAAAAGTAGTTTTCAGAAATCGCTACTAACTACTATTTTTTTGTATCGCGCTACTCACTACTCTACTTTTTTTAAAAAGTAGTGCGCTACACTACAAACTACTAAAAAATGTAGCTACTACAGTAGTTTCGCTACTTGTAGCGCGCTACTTCCGACCACTGGGTAGGTGCTACTACTCAGCATGATTTAGGAAAACTTTTCACTGAAAGCCTACCTAGGGTTTGAATTGTGCGAGCGTTTTATTCAGAAGTCAATTTACATCATTTTACTTCTCCATGCTTTACTTATTTTGCATGTCACGGAGAATTTCAAAAGTAGTACAAGAAGTTCAGGAAGATTTAAAAATTCGTAATGCTTCTTTGTTGTGCAATTATTTGAAACGCTTAGAAGAAAGTTAGTGCCAAAATAAAATATTAAAAAAAAAAAATTAGCACGAAAAGTTATGGAAACTCTCACCAGCAACGGCAAGATATGGTACTCGCAGAGAGTAGGGGAGAGTGGTAATGAATGGGTCACTTTTTGGTTTTGAATTTTTGTAATTTTTTCTAACACTTTGTTTTAACTCTAAATTGGTGTTTTAGTTACTTTACTTATCTGGCTATCTAAAAAAGTCATAAAAGTTGGATTAGCACCTGTCTATAATGAATTATAATAGAAAATAAAAATTTTGAAATTTGGCCCATTCAACCCCACCTATGGGGTTGAATGGGCCATCGAAGGTAATGAATGGGCCACTAAATGAATTCAATGAAAACATGTGGATTTAATCTTTTATTTGCTGAATATGACAAAATAAATGTTGCACTTGACATGATGATACAAAATCATACTGATTTAAAATTATATAAACATCAAAACTGATGCAATTAAAATAAAACTGATGCATACCAATTGTAGCAGAAAAATGATTAAATAATGAGATTGTAAGAAATAAATAACATCAAATATATATATATATATAAAAAACAGATAATACACACTATAATTTAACAAAATTTATATATTTCAAAAATAATATTAAAAATCACTTTAAAAAACTTCATCTTCATTTTCAAACTTGTCAAAATTCAAAATTTTTTTAAAAAATTTACTAGACATCGGGTATAAGAAATATCTAACTTAAGCTACCAAGAAAGAAAATGAAATTGTACTGTGAGGAATATAATATGAAGGAGAGAGGGGGGCTTTTTCAAGCCATGCACTGCGACCAGAGGTCTATTGTACTATAGGAATATAATATAGATCTGCAAATTATATTTAAAAGTTACTACAAATCTATTTTGACGACAGTAATCTTTATCTATGACAGTCAGTTGTGTTTCATATTAATGCAAAAATCCAAAGAAAAGGAAGAAAAACAATATTTAGGTGGCCCATTCATTACCATGACATAGTGGCCCATTCAGCCCCACCTATACTTTTGGAATACATTTAGGTTTTTTGATTACATTGAATTTAGTTAACATCAAAATACATCTTAAGATTAGTTTATAGATATGGAAAGACTAGCTTATAATACATATGTATGCAAGTGAAATACTTGGTACATTTTAGCTAGGAAATGTTTTACTAAAAAGAGAAAAACTTACTTTTCAGTCAGATTCTTGACCATGCCACTCTAGTTCGAAAATGGCTCAGCGCAAACGAATGAAAATTGGATGAGTTTAGTAGAACAAATAGCTACATATATTGGTGGCATCAAAAAAAATTCATGCAAATACTTTTTCATATTTTGTTAGTGGCCCATTCATCACCATGGCCCATTCATTACTACTCTCCCCTACATTCTAAAAGGTATGGCTATATACAACGTATTTTTGAAAAGCTTTTCAATGAAACCATATGCTTTAAATTTAACCTGCGGTTTGCTCATAACTTAAATTTTCTTACCTCCAACCCTTTGCTTCTCTGTCTAAATTATAAAAGAGCAAATTATTAATTTTAAATAGTGCAAACAATTTTCCCTGATAACAAGTTTTATATAAAAAGTTTATCGTCATGAATCGGTTTCTTAAAAAATTACCTCGGAACATTTTCGAGTTTTCTTTTTTGTAGACTAACATGCTAGTTTGTTTTGGTTTCATTTTCTATTTTTGTTTTAATTTCCTATGTGTCCATTTCAATAAGGTTGCAGACATCGACTAAAAATAATTTGTCGTTTATTAAGAGTAGGAATATTTAAACCCCGAATTGTTTTTATGCCCGATTCTCAGTCTTAAAATACGTTTAACATTTATAGAAAATGGATGGCATTGGAAGGTTCAATTGCAACTGCACACGAAGCTAAATGCAATAGAAAGGTAGTTAACATGAAAACAATTTTTGCATCAAATTTTAATGAAGTACAATCAGAGTTCATTTTATCAATATCGTCTCTACCTCAGTATGTCTCATTATTTTTCCAACCAGCCTCCCAGTGAGTATATGTAAGGCACTAGCATACCAATAAGGGATATTTTTCATTTTTAACTTATTTTGTTATTATTTTTCTGTAAGTAAAGAACTGTTACAAAAAATTAGTTTGAATAGTTTAATACTACATTATAATATACTTTACTTGTAACAATACTTAAATCTATACATACGTTCAACAATATTTAAATGTATGGGTATATTATTATCCTAATTATTTTACACAAGTAACCTTTCAGTAAAAAGACAAACATTGAAAAAATTCTTAAAATTATCACAAAAATTATTGCCCAAACTGATAATATTACTTATATTTATTTTGCTCCGCTTGGTTAATCCATCAGTGACATTAAGTTAATTTACTGAGCCTAGTAACAGTATAATAGACGGCAGATAGGTAAGTAAAAAAATATTTAGCACCATGAAGCCGTGACTATTTGTTCAGTTTGTAAGAGGTAAAAAAAGATTTTTCTATATGTTAATTTGAGCTATGATTTTTTAAAGTATTTATTTGAACCTGAAAAGACGTGATTTGAATAAAATATGAATGAAAAGTGTGAATGAAATGTTATATTTATCGATTGAAACATGCCTGGTTACCCGTTAAATTCGACTAATATTAATTCATGCAGCATTTGGCCTCTGAAAATTTGATTTATGGCTGCTGCATTTATCATTACTTTTCCAAATATTCCGTGTTATTTTAATTACATTTCAATGTGTTGCACAAAAATAAAATTATCAATGCAAGACCAGCAAAATTATTTTATTCGCCAACACGCAACGCGATCATTTTTCATATCTTTATCTCTGAATATTAAGCGATTTTTAAAAACTGAAATGCTCAGAGATAATTACCATCACTGGTTTTAAGTGCTTCCTTTGGACATGCTCAGCCAAAATGGCCTCCAAAGTCGCAGCATTCAGCATTAAAGCATGGCTATATTTTCAATCTATTTGATAAATGGGCGAAAATTGCCGTATTTTGCATTTCGTTTCTCGGAAAATGAACTTGTCAATATCTCCAGACAGGCATTGAAACAGGTGTTAATAATAATAATAATAACTTCATTATCAACATAGACTGCTCCTCTAAAAAACTTAACTCGATAATTTCCATCATTCATCTTGCTGTGATATCTCGGTAATTATCTTGTCGTTCCGTTATTATCTTTATAATCTTCTTTAATAGTCGATTTCAAAACACGTTTTTGAAAATCATTTTAATTTTGCTGTCTACTTTAGCAGCAGATAAGGAATTGGGTGCCCAGCAGAATACTTATTTTGGTAATTAGATTCTGGTTTTTGATAATCAAACCTCATAAATATAAATTTGTAGTCATATTTTATGTGCCACAAAATTTGGGGTGATTCCTGAAATTAATGTACATTTATGAAGTAACTAATGCGTACACACTTACATTTTACATGTATGTGTATGTGTGTGTATTTATAATAAAATTTAAATTTTGTGTATGTTTTGGACGCACTTTACGAGAAATTGGTAGGGGCTGGAAACATGAAATTCAGTATACAGGTATTGTTTCACCGAAGTGTTGCTTCTCCGAGTCTGATTTTTGATAAACTAACTGGCGAAAAAGTGCTCAGGAAATGTCTTCCATTAAAGACTTTAAGTAAATTCATTTTTGACCTGAGGCATTTGTTTATTGGAATTTCTTCGTTCATAGGAATTACATTAAGAATTCGCCGTTAGACGAAAACATACGTTTTTCTCTAGAAACTAAGTACTTAACCCCGAGAGTATAAAGAGAAAGTGAAATCAAATTTTTTTTTTCTTTAGTTGACGTGTAGTTACGTAGTCTTACGTAGTATAGTAGCGTCAAAAACATGAATAGTTCACAAAAAAATAAATAAATAAATAAAACGCCAAGAAGCTCAGTTATATAATCTTTTAGCAAAAAGTTTGGTAAAATTCATATTCAATTAGATAATAAGTGACCAACCATCGCAAATAAATGTAAAAAAATGCCGTTGACTTGCATTTAGAGTTCAAAAAAAAAAAAAAAAAGGAAAACAATCAGCCAAATCCATTCATAAGTCGACAATCTCTCCAAGTGATTACGTTACCGTTATTAACACATAATTGCATAACTGTAGATAATGATTGATGCAATCGCGAACTATCTACTAATAAAGGAATAAAATTTATTCTACAAAACAATATTTTCACATTGCCCTCCCCCCTCTCCTCAAAAAAAGAGAAAAAAAAAAACATTGCTTGGCGATAATTAATGTATACTAACAAAAAAGACTAATCTGCAATACTTTTTAAATACAAAGCATCTTAAAATCCTGGATACTCCACATGAAGCTAAAAAAA
This sequence comes from Uloborus plumipes, assembly GCA_038373865.1. Lineage (NCBI taxonomy): Eukaryota > Metazoa > Arthropoda > Arachnida > Araneae > Uloboridae > Uloborus > Uloborus plumipes. The sequence continues at coordinate 32,156 of JAXGGA010008911.1, forward strand.
AAGTGCTACTTCAAGACTTTAACTTGAAAAAAGCAGACAGGGAGTTGAAATGTTACATCGAATATTAAATTGTACTGATGGAAGAGTTCGGATTTATTTGAAAATATAATACATAAACTGGCAGTTAAAATAAATAATTATTTAAAAAATAGCATAGATACAATATCACTCTGTAATAATGTATCTTTCATGCGCTGAAAGTTTTTTTTCAAATAGGTGCAGTGGTTCTGAAGATTACCCGAAATATGTGAACAATACAAAATTCGCTCTCTCTCATTTTATACTATTAAAATAGATTTTAGAAATGTAATCGAGAAAAGCATGCCAGGTCTGCTGTTTAATCATAGTTTCAACACACTTTCGATTTGTAATAAAATGTTATATTGGTAAAATATAAGATTAATTTCGGTTAAAAATTCCCCGCATTTGCATCAAAATATTTGCAGGTTAATAATCATACCAAGCGAGAAAAAATAAAAATGTTCAAATTATATACTTGTGGCGAAAAGTGTATTTATATTAGCATATTATCCTCACACTTTAAAATCTTACTGAGAAATTTCACTGGGAAAAAGTAATTTCCAACTCTTATGTTTTTAAGTTTTGTGTTCTCTACAAATTGTGTTCTTCCGCCATTGAACCATACTTAGATTTCTCATTAATTATGCCTTTCCAATGCAGCTGAGCTTTTTTTAATGTGAACAAAGTCCCATTACCTAATGCTGAATTTATTTCGTTCCATTGCTGCGTCATACACTCTATTATCTATTGCCGGAGCACTCTTAAAACAGATTAAAATCTCCTAAACCTGTCCTTTTTTGGAAACAGTAATCAGACAATCATGAATTATTAACAATCGAATTCAGAAAGGGGATTACAATTCGCCGTCTGGGTTTTTAATTTTATTTTTCATTGCATCGTCTGTTTTTGTTATCGTCTGCCTTTTCTTGTTTTATTTCACTTCTACTTCGGGAAGCAAACGACGAATAAACACATTTTCAAAATCTTCTTCCCCAAAGCTTCGACATAAAAGGGGAAAATTTATAGCACGGAGTGAGTGTGGCTGGCTCGCTAGCATCGTCCTCGGATTACATGGGGTTTTCGATGTTAACTGTTATGAGATAAATAATTTATAACCCGGCTGTAAACCTGTAGCACAAATATTGATATACGAGCAATTTAACCTTCTATAAAAATATCTAAAAAGGATTCTAGCTCGGCATGCTGTCACGTAAATTAAATAAAAGATGAAGCAAAGTTCTTTGTAAAAGCCCGAACACCGTGCCTGGCATGAGGACAGCGCACTTTATTAGTGCGGAGCTTTCCAAGTAGACTACAAAAGAAGGTTTATTTATTGTGGAGTTCAATCGACTCAGGAAATAAATGGCGGAAGAGTGGTCCCGACGATGAAACTTATCATTTTATGACGTAAAATGGCAGGGTGTTATTGAAAGTTTCAATTCGGATTATTCTCTCAGTGCTGAAAGGAATTCTTTTAACAAATGCGAAAAACATTGCGGGGAGATGGTAAATGGCAATGTCGAAAGTCTTTTTCTGGATTCTTTATTACAATGTTTTTAAAAGATGGTTGGATTGTCTTTCACATTGCCAATAAATTTGTTTTATCTGTTGGAGAAAGGATAAACAAATTGAAAATTAGTTGAATGTTTTTTAAAAGTTTTAGATTCAGAACGACCCTTTTTTTGTTAGATTAAATACTTCAGAGCAATTCGCGAGATGAGGTTCTCACTATTTCTGTTTTTTAATAGTTGGTTTAGTTTTCTCAGTGTCAATGAGATGAATAAAACTCTGCATTTTTCTTTTTTAAATGTCAAGTGTCAAGGTTGAAAAGCTACTAGAAACTCTTTTAATGTCTCAAAAGCTAAAACTTTAGTGTGATCCTTTCTGTGTTTGTTAATTTTCTTGTAAAGCATGAAATATAAAAGTTTATTTAAAAAAGTTCTAGTTAGGTGAAGGTCATTTGTATTTGTTTTTCTGAACAAAAAATCAAAGCAAAATTAAACAAAATAAATTCAACCAATACTGAAGAAAAACGAAAATTTTCAACAAATGTGAAAAAATTACAGGAAGTTGGTAAATTGTAATTCTTAAAAGTCTTTTCGAAATTTGCTACTTTTTTAAAAAATATAGTTTGTTTTCATTACGTCAATGAAATGAATAACAATTTTAGATTTTTTGAATAATTTATTCTATGATCAAGTAATGAGGGAAAAAAAGCCATTAGAAATTCTTTTAAAACTTCAAGTTTTATGATCCTTTATGTTTTTTTTTTTGAATTTGATTATTTAATATTTCAAGAAAAAAAAAGAAAAAAACGAAGATGAAAGGTGGAGATCGCTTGTATTTTATTTTCTTCGTCAAATCAAAGTAAGAATTAATTCAAACAATACAAAAGAAAATGAATTCTTTCAACACATGTTGAAAACATTGTGGGAAACTGGTAGAAGATACCTCCAAAAGTTTTTTTGAAATCACCACGATGCTTTTTCAAAAATGTAGATTTAAATTACAGACTTTGAAAAGAGTTTTTTTTATCTGCAAGTAAAACAAAGAAGCTATTGGAAACTTTTTGATTGTCTTTTAATCATTTAAGGAGCAGGGCAAATGCATGTCCCATAACTTAAAAACTCACTTTATAAATCATTAAATTAAAAACATTTTATAATCTTTTTTTTTCTTTCAAGCTTAAGAACTAAAAAACTAAATTTTGACAAAAATACTTGAATGCTGGGTTAAAACTATGTCGTAAATTTATACTTGAGAAAAAATCTAATTGTCTAAAGAAATTTGTAGAGTTTGAAAATAAATAATTTATTGGACTTTTTAATACTAATCATTTTTTATTGCGTAATAATTATGTTCATAAAATCCTATTTAATGGAAAACAAAATTTATTTTCCCCACAATACGTAGACTAAGGGCAGGGACACATTTTTTCTATGGTGCGTAACGGAATGCATAATAACTAATTTTGTAAAAGTTAATTAACCGAAATTCTTTTATATTAGGAAATTTTCAGGAATTTAATCCAAGAAAAAAATTATAAGCTTCATGATTTGTAAAAGACTAAAAAGTGATGTGCGATTTCATTTGTAAAATGTCGTCAAGTAATGGCTACATTTTCCTTCGTTATCTAAATATACCATTGAGTATGAACAAAATTAATATTTCAAACGGCTGGAAGACAAATTATATAGAGCCAATTCATAAAAAAAGTTTTCGAAGATTTTATGTACTTCATGTTAGTAATAAACAAACATTTTATTAGTTATATCTTGCTGTGCCTATGTTACCACCAGCATACATAAGTTGAGAGCAACAATTATTGCATTTCGGTAAGAGGAAAATGTCCGATGATGACGAAAATGCTGCGAAACGAAAGGAAGATTTTCCGGAGTCATCGAGTGCCTTTTTTTCTCCATCGCGGCAGGTGATCTTGTCGAAACATCAAAACCCAGAGTCAAACACATTGAAACCACTGTCATGCCTGAAGAGAAAAGTTGAACCACCTTTGGCCTCTATACAACATATTGGATTCATAAAGAGTCCGGCAACCCTAAGGGGCCAGGCTATGATCTCATATTTCTGCAGCTCGGCACGACATTTTTCAAGAACTCCTCATTTACCCGATTTACCTGCAGGTGAATCTGTCAATTACGAACTAAACCACCCAGAATGCCAATAGACATGTCTGCTGAGGCTCACGACGACACGACAGTGGAAGGCTGCAACATAAACATGCCACCGCTGAGTGATATATCTCTTGCCGACTCCGAAATCAACGTTGTGTAGTTCCTGTGTGCTAACGACAGAGCCATCATTTTTAACAAAGTACGTGATTGGGGAGCGAAACCGCAACACAATCGCCTGAGGTGAATACCAGTCTCTCGTTTACGGGGAGTCGGAGGAGGTTCCATGATTGGCAACTTTGCTTTTATTTGGCGATGATGGTTCAATATAAGCTAGCTATAAAATTCAAGTTCCACAAGCTATTTGTAAAATATGTATAAAAAATATAACGAAGATGGTATGGGCTGAGAAAAAAAGGTCCAATTACAAGTTTGAAGCAAATTTCAGTAGTTGAGTAATTCTGCAGATTTTCTGCAGGTATTGTCAAATTTTTGAGTTTGATTTTTCAGAAAATCTTCAATTTTCTGAAAATCTTTCAAAAATAAAAAGTACATATAAATTTCTCGAAAATGACCCTTATTCTACTCAAAAATCCCCATTTTTGCCAGAAAAGATAATGTGATGCTTTCAATGTTCTGTAAAGAAACTGCAGAGATTTTTCAGATTTCTGTAAAATTTCTTAAGAATGAAGATATACTTTCAGGTTTCAGGAAATCTGCAGAACAACCTCATTATTCCAATTTTAAGTCACGTCACTCCTATGAATAGACCATTTTAGCTTAGGCAACCCTGTACAATCGTGTTAGTTTTTTTTATGATCTAAATTTTTATTTATAATAACTTATTATTATTCTCAAGGGTAGGAAAACCTAAGTCAAATCTCAAACTATCTCATTTGAGACTGAGAAAATTTCGGGTCCACGCTGCAATTGATTTGCACAGTTTCCAGGAAGTAATTTACTAAGAGATGGTTGCACAAAAAGGGTGATCATAAGGTAAAAATAAGTCTTTTTGCCTGGGAAGAGAGTACTTATAAAGTCGATTAATGAGAGATCGGTCTGCTAGCTAAGAATCATCAAGGGAGAGTGAGCAGCCGAAACCCCAAAATCTCTGCAGAAATCTGAAGAATTTCTGCAGAATTTTCTCAAATGAATTCAAACTGAAGAAATATTTTTGCATGAGCATATGCTTTCGCATGAAAAATTTTTGCGTGAAGGTTATATAAAAGCACTAATGATTCCAAGTTTGGTAAACCCCATTTGATGGCTATACAAAATTTTAAATAATTCAAAAAAAATATTGTTGACAAACCTTGAAGTATTAGCAATTTTGTATAGCCATCAAGATTGTTTTCTTGCGCAAATTTCTACTTTTGACCCGAGCCGAATTAATATCCTTTCTGGGTGCTTTAGTTTTACTTATAAATTGAAGAGATATGCAAATATTGTGCAGATCTTCTACAAAATTACTTCTTGAATGTGAACATTTCTACAAAAACTTTGCAGAGCTTTTTTGGTTTCCTGCAGAAAAATTTTTCGTGTTTGACTGCCCGCTCCTGCTTTATGGCCTTTCCACAACCTGTCAGGCCGATCGCCCAGTGATCAACCACATAAGTACTCTCTCATCAGGAAAAAAATTGCTATACACCAACCTTATGATCAGCATAATTGCGCAAACAGCTCTTGTACAAATAATGACAAATCGGAGTAGTATGAAAGTTTGCGTTTTGTATTTCCTATTTTCTTTATTTATATGTTTTGTTATTAACCAAAAATATTTATAACCCAAATCCTTTTTTTTTCTTGGACAATGATAAGCAAGAAAGGTTAATATTATGAATGATAAATTTATCCCAGGTAAGCGAAATGCATACGTTCATGCTTTTGAATTTTGGACAAAACATTTTCGGCAGCACAATATTAAACGCTTGTACCATTTTTAATTATTAGAAGAAACTTAGAATTAAACTTAAAGAGTTAAAATTTGCATTTATTTGTATATTTAGAAATTTCTTACATTTTATCAGATGCTCTCATTTTGAATTACAGCTAATTTCTTAGAAAAATTTGAAAGACATTTGTTTTAGGACAATTTGTAAAAACATATTCGACATTTATTTTGGTGAAAACTATGAGTAACTACGATAAACATTTATTGAAATAAATTTAGGACACATTTATTAAAAAATTGGAGAAGATCTATGATATAATTTAAAAAGATAAATCAAACTTTTGAACTTGTACCAAATGAGCAACATGCAATTATTTGTTTTCACGTAAGTAACTAAATCTCTACGGATATTCTATGCACAGTCGAGTTTTGCATTTTTCAACTCATATAAACATGCTTTTAATATTTCAATTTCTCACTTTTTCTAAAGTTATTTTGTCGCTCAGTACTTCTCGAGAAATGATAGGGTAGATTAAAACTTTTTAGATTTTCTCTCAGGCGCTATTTTTGGTTCAAGTGCGTTGAAAATTTCGCATGTATAGCTAGTAGAAATTTTTTTAGTCTAGTTTTTTCATACTTTCACCTTCAGATAAACATTTTAACAAAGATATATGTCTCTAACCATTTCTCAAATAGTTGTTATATTAATTCTTTCCTACTGTTGTTACTTCAGGGGAAGGTGTGAGAAGAAAGATTAGCTCCATTTGTGGTGAGTAAAATAATCTATAAGTATGAAAAGAATTAAAAAAAAAAACTTACGCTCTAAACGAATTCCAAACCATGTTGTTCGTTTATTTGTGATGGGGCTGTGTATTCGATTATCACCATTTCAAATCAAATGAGTCCATCATTTCATGCGACACCTCCATCGGTGGATAGCCTCTGCCATGACAATTTGGAAGCTCAGTTTCCGCACCGGATTTAGGTAAATGGGATCTTTTCTGCACAAGGAACTGCTCCAGCGAATTTAATTTTGCCGAGAGCTTTCAAATACAAACGAATGCTTCCGGGATCTTTTACGTGTTTCAAATTCATACGACATGGACGCTATTGATTTTCTGCATCTTGAAAATACACCGACTGGAGCCTGGTTTGATCCTGTACCTTCCAGAGTCTCAGAGAAACGCTTAACCTCTGCACCAGTCATATAAATTTGAGCCAGTTACTCACGTAATAAATTCATCACTTTAGGGCAATTGCACCGATACGGACGTACAACAGGGTCCAATCCAGGATTTTTATCTTACTACCTATTTTTGTGAATATATATAATCGTCATCATATTTTTGTGAATATACTTCTTGTTCGCTATTTTTTCACAGCACATTTTAAGTTATTGAATTTTTGACAAAAACTTATGTCATTGTTACATTTATAATCATATTATTAAATAATACAAAAAGAACTTACATTGTCAAAAAAAATCATAAATTACTAACACCATAAAAAAAGACTAATACTCAAAAAAAAAGTAATGACATGCCTGAGTAATTGTGAAGACTATTTTTCTTCCTTTCACAACAGTAAACAACCTTAAATTCTACTTATCAATAGAAATAAAATAAGTGTTCCAGTTTATTCTTGAATTTTCCTTTTATGAACATACCGTATTTTCTTCTGGTAGATAAGCTGCCACTTATAAGTGTTTAAAAGCTGAATTTTAACTCCTACCAGTTATACACTATGGCAGCTTATACAATGTAAAAGTTTTGTTTTTTTGTTTGTTTGTTTTCGTTTTTCCAAAGTTCAGTTTGTGTTTAGTTATTGCTTAAAAAAAAAAACAAATTAGAGTCTGACATGGAAAACCACAATGCCCTTGAAAAGATCTATTTTGAAAAGGGTGATAGCATTTCTGCTTATTCAGATGTTATTTTATTCTCCTAAATCATCCCATAACATAACAAGTGAATTAATTAAGAAAAAAAAAAACATCAACCATAACTAACATGTCTAATAAACGAATCCAAAGGAAAAACAAATAAAAACAAATAATAATTAAAAAATGAGCTGCTGGCCCTTGCACTGAGGATGGGAAGTAGGGTTGCAGCAGAAACCAACCAGAGTAGAACAGAGTTACTATAAGTTGCAGTTATCGCCAAAATGTTGCAACGTTTTATTTATCTATGATATGAAAACTTTTCAAATCAATGTTACTGCTTTTTATTTAGAATGATTTAAGATGCAGATTTTTTATGTAATTTTTGTGAATTTGCCATTTTTATTATTTTATTTTTGTGAAGGTACCGTTTTTGTTATTTTATTTTTGTGAAGGTACCGTTTTTATTATTTTATTTTTGTGAAGATACTGATAAACGGTAGCAAACTCGGCCTGCATTGGGCCCTGTACAATCAAACTTTGAACACACATAATTGCAATCTGGTTACATAAAAATCTACATTTTTTCTCCTGTATAATTTGATGTTATTTATGTTATCTTAAGTTTTGGTGCAGATTCCTTCCTCGCGTAAAAAAGTATTTTAATACGCTACATCTTCGATTTTTCTGTTCTACCAACTGAACTTTGCATTGATTTGTGATTTTATACCTTTTATTTTCGAATGCTTCAACAGTATTTTGCTGTTTTGTTTTAATGTGGCTCAAGGTGCAAAGCTCATGTTCTTTATTAAAAGGGCACTGGCTCGATTTTCAGCCCTGGGGAGTACTTGACCATTTCTTAAAAAAGAGGGGGAAGGGGGGTGGGAGTTTGGAAAAAGTGAAACAATGTTTCGTCCATTACTTAGGGCAGCTTTCCCCCTATTAGTGACATGAATTTGTCTTTTGCATTTTTCAAGAATTTCGTGAATTGTTACATTCATGATGTAAGAAATTATATTTAAGTTATGTGATGTTAAGTACTGATTTGATTCCAGTTGTCATATATTCCATAGTTAAGAAGAAGTTATTCGTTTACTTTCTACTCTCATTAGTTAAAAAGCATAAATAGTTTCTCTTCTGAGCATTTGTTAACATTAGATTTCCCAAGAAGTCATTTTGACTGCTTGGGCGATATTGGCATAACACATATTTAAATCGGAAATAATGGAGGGAGAGGGAGGCAACTACAATTATTAATAAACGTACTCATATGTTGTTCAAAAAATAAAATTTAAAAAAATTGTGTAATTATTTATCCGTAATTGTTCTTCAAACTGAAAGTAAAAAGTTGTCAAATGACTGCTTGGGCAATCTAGTGTTAAAGTGTTAACTGTCTGAATTAACTGTCTTTTTAAAGTTATACATTCATTCAGTTTCAACTGAAAACAATCGACCATTAATAATTTAGTTTCTAACTACCATCCGCATTTTACAATCAGTTGATAAATAACTTCATGGAAAAGCGTTTCATTTGTTTTGCGTGTAAAGGTACAGTCTCATTCGCAGTCACTTCAGAAAAAAGATTATTATTTAGTTGTATCTTCTGAAACTTTCTATACTTAGTTATTTGCCAATTGCAAGAACTATCTGAATAACTACAGAGAGAAGATTGAAGCCAAATACGTTCAGTTAAAATAGGAGTTGATTAAATTTCTAGCATTAGAAATTTACTCAATCATGCTCGCTATCATCATCTGCAATGTAATAAAAGTAGCAAATGGTTAGCTAAATTCAGAGCATGATTACTTTTTGAGCTAGATTAGCTGAGATAAGCTACTAGATTACTTTCTAGCCAGTATAAAAATGTTCTGAATGATCTTCAGGGTTGTTTTTTTTTCTTTCTTTTTTTTCCTCAAAATTATTGCGACTGATAGTACACTGAAAGTAATTGTTATGAGTGTATTGAAATGGGAAATCAGATAGGACCTTATGCTGTAAAATATCAATTTTATTTTCATTCGAAACTATCACTTTCTTAAGATCTTATTTGCCATCTACAATGTGTTAAAAACATGCGTTTTAAGAGTGTCTAAATTTTTTTCCTGCTTCTCGTCATTATATTTGAACTACATTCACGTCAAAAGTTCAAATGACTGATTTTAAGTGCGATTGTAGGTCTTTAAAAGTATAGCAGGTACTTTTTAATGCACATGATATTATTTATATCATAAATGAACATGAAACTGAAATCATAATTGCTATATGTAGTCTCATAAAAACAGTAAGTAACTGAAAATACTGAAACAATTATTTCACTACAAATTAATGTACACTAAAGGTGCCCACCCCACTCTGAAGCAATAGTGAATCCATCCCCTAAATCCCACGAAGATTCTCAAAAGAAAAATACCCCCAGAAAAGAAAAGATACTTCGAATACCCCCCCCCCTTTTTCCGTCCCACAAAAAAACATTCTAATGGCAGTCTGCACCATGACCTTCCTTTCTTCGGTGGGCACTCCTGCATACACAACGAAACGATTAACTAAAAATGAATAATTTAACTATAAATTACCACAAACAACCTAATGAAAAGTGGCTAATGGTCAACTAGAAAAGTATTGCAGCTTCCCGCTGCTCAATATCCAATATTTTCAGTCACTCCTCCAGATTGATTTGCGGGGATTCGGTCCTTTCTACAGGAGCTTGCTTAAATCCCACTTAGTTGTTAGCTTCCTTCTGCAATCACCGGGGAAATCTGATTCCCAATTCTCGACGGCACAATTTCACCGGATTAACTTTTGAAGGCGAGCATCGGCAAACCCAAAACCTGGAACATCCCTCCATTCCATCTTTTGTCCTTAACGACCCCATAAATTTTTTGCACCGTCGAAATCTGAACTCCCCCTGTTAATTCCGCCAGCATCGACAATGTGTCTCCACTTCCCGTTTTTATCCTCAACATGTCTTCAGCTCACGTTCGATCAAAACCAATGTCGGATAACGTATGGACATTCTTTTGCAAGCGAATGTTTACTGATAGCACAACTAAACGACTTCGATAATGGGCATAATTAATTGGCCAGTTTGCCGTTTTTAAAGCGCCATAAATTTCTCCAGGTCGTCTGCCTTTTCAGGAAAATGTTTTCGCCCAGCAATAAACAGTTCTTTTTTTCCCCTTCTCCGCCCCATTTAAGAAACCTTTATTCATGGTTTTTATTGAAGCTAGCGGTATTGTTTCAGAGGCTAAAGTCCATTATATTTAGCATCCAGTGAATAAATTGCCGCTTTAGCCAACGATGAAATATTACCGATGTTTGTTTAGGTAATGTTTCCGTTGATTATGGGGTTTTGTTTGTTTTTTTAAAAAATGTTCTGCGAGCAAAAATAGTCATTAGAAAATTAATCCTTTTGAAAAGAGATAACAAAGAACGTGTTTGATTTATTGAGCATGCTCAACAACATGTTTAAATTATTAAACAAATGGAGTATAAATTGAACACACAAATTTGGTTAGCTACTCTAAGCCTAATAAATGCTCTTTCAGGCAAATTTTTCATCAAACACAGCCAGGCTGTGCCATAATTTATCCAGGTCGTCTGTCTTTTCAGGAAGATACATTTACCTATCACTGAACTGGAAATATTTCATTCCGGAATCTATCTGTCCGCATACCCATATTCTGAGTATGATGAAAAGTAATAGTATTTTTTCACTAGAATAATTAATAATTTCATATAGGGATGCACCGATTAATCGGCGGTACCGATTAATCGGCCATAATCGGCCACTTTGCCGATTATTAATAATCGGCAAAATCGAGCCGATTAATCGGCTGAAAAATATTTTTCAGATGTTATTCTTTAAAGTATACTTTCACTAGGAAACTATGATGAATAATTTTGTTAACAGTAATAATAATCCTCACCAGTTGATATAAAGTTTTTTTTTAATGAATTCTCCTACTTTGAATAAATATACGTAGACAATGATGCAACATTTTTCATGTGGCGATAGTTTTCTCCTTAGCACAGTGCTTTCAGATAATCTCTAATTTTCAAAGAATAAAAGTATTGAATTAAATTGCTACTGATTTCTAAAATATGAATTAAAAGTACTCCTAAATTGGAGTGTTCACCACACACTCCCCCACCCCTCCTTTTTTTTATAAATTTTTATTTCCAATTAACATAACTAACAATGTGTTAATAATATTATTGACACTTAAATGAAAATTGGTTCTAAGAAATTTGATAAAATATTGAAATTATTTTGTGAAAACTAGGAAAATGGAAAAAAATCTTCTCCCAGAAATAAATTATTTACTATTTCTAAACTTGGAATTGTATAAGAGATAAAAAAACAATGATGGTAAAATAGGTGGTAGAAAAACAATTATTCTTATCATTAATCGGCTAAGCCGATTAATCGGCCGATTATCAACAGCCGATTAATCGGTAATCGGTAATCGGCCAATTTGCTTATCGGTGCATCCCTAATTTCATATAATAATTCATTCATCTTTTATTTGGCCAATACTGATACTGTACTTGAATTCCTCTTCTGAGCTAATTGAAGTCGCAGGAAGAACTTCAGTTGGGGTCACTGTTGATAGTGAGTTACTCCCTGGAAATGAAAGTTATTTTACTTGCATTTAGGTGATGGATCCTCCTACTTTGTTGCTTTCGTTGTTACACTAGGAATGTTCTTTTAGATGAAACTGAAGTTAAAAAGAAGAGGTTGATTGTTGTACTTTCTATTTAAAGATAAGTTTTTTTGCTACAGGTACTTTTGACGAATATTTCATGGCCTTTAACTTTTAAGGTGTTTTATTTTAAAACGCTTTTTTTTTTTTTTTTTTGTTAATGGTAAAGTTTTATATCTTTTTTGTTGAAGATAATTTCAACTAAAAGCATTTTTTTTTGAGGCGCATTGTTTTTTTTTTGTATTTTATTAGTGCTTAGGAAGATAAATTGAATTAATGGTTTTTTATATCAGATGATGGAAAGTAATGAAACGGCAAGCGGATAACGAAAAATTTGCCTGAATAAGAGTTTTGTGGTACAAGATCGTTTGCACCGAGCGACAAGATCACGTCTCACGTGAGTATTGTTTTTTCTGCATTTTGAATTGTAATATGAATGTGGAACAAATGTAATGCTAGGCGTTTTGTTATCCCAGGTTTACTCATGACTAGAGATGAAAATGGTCAGAAAAAAACCGGAAATTTTCGGAAAAAAAACGGTTTTTTTCCGAGGAGGTTTATTTCCATTCCGGAAAAATTGAATTTTTCCATTTAATTTTTAAGAAAGAAATGACTAGAAAATCTTTTATTTGTATAATTGTTAGAAGCGTAATAGTTAGTTTGTATAATTGTTATAATTTATTGAATCCTGCATTTTTGTTTTTCATTTAAATCAACTAAACATCTTGATGCAAAAGCATATAGCCATTATTTTCGTTTTTTTTTTCCCCTTATTTAATTACATTGCAGGTATCAAAGAGCATTTTTTAAAAATCGTTTACAAAATACTAGTTTTTTAGGATAATTATGAAATTTAGATACTGAAATTGTGCTAAAATGTTCAATTTCTGGTCATACTCCCCGATAATTTTCAGGTTGGAAAGCAGAAAAAAAAAGATAAATAAAATTTATCCAGTTTTTAAGGAAATACTTGAATATTGGCCATTTTATAAACATTACGTTCTCTACTCTAGGACTGCACAATTTTTAATTGAAAATGTTAAAGCAATAGTAAATAAGTACAGAAATGTATGTTAAAAACACATTTTAATATTTTGTAATAAGTGAACCACTGCTCAATTAGGTAAAAAAATAATTCTGATTAAATTCCAACTTTTGTAAACACAACAGATTTATAATTGGCCTACTATTAGTGTATTTTTGATATTAAAAGTACATAAATTATTTCTTATGAAAAATTAGGGGAGAGTGGTAATGAATGGGCCATGGTGATGAATGGGCCACTAACAAAACATGAAAAAGTATTTGCATGATTTTTTTTTGATGCCACCAATAGATGTAGCTATTTGTTCTACTAAACTCATCCAATTTTTATTCGTTTGCGCTGAGCCATTTTCAAACTAGAGTGGCATGGTCAAGAATCTGACTGAAAAGTAAGTTTTTCCCTTTTTAGTAAAACATTTCCTAGCTAAAATGTACCAAGTATTTCACTGCATACATATGTATAAGCTAGTCTTATCTATAAACTAATCTTAAGATGTATTTTGATGTTATCTAAATTCAATGTACTCAAAAAACCTAAATGTATTCCAAAAGTATAGGTGGGGCTGAATGGGCCACTATGTCATGGTAATGAATGGGCCACCTAAATATTGTTTTTCTTCCTTTTCTTTGGATTTTCGCATTAATATGAAACACAACTGACTGTCATAGATAAAGATTACTCGTCAAAATAGGTTTGTAGTAACTTCTAAATATAATTTGCAGATCTATATTATATTCCTATAGTACAATAGACCTCTGGTCGCAGTGCGTGGCTTGAAAAAGCCCCCTCTCTCCTTCATATTATATTCCTCACAGTACAATTTCATTTTCTTTCTTGGTAACTTAAGTTAGATATTTCTTATTCCCGATGTCTAGTAAATTTAAAAAAAAATTTGAATTTTGACAAGTTTGAAAATGAAGATGAAGTTTTTGAAAGTGATTTTTAATATTATTTTTGAAATATATAAATTTTGTTAAATCATAGTGTGTATTATCTGTTATTTTTTATATATATATTTGATGTTATTTATTTCTAACAATCTCATTATTTAGTCATTTTTCTGCTACAATTTATATGCATCAGTTTTATTTTAATTGCATCAGTTTTGATGTTTATATAATTTTAAATCAGTATGATTTTGTATCATCATGTCAAGCGCCACATTTATTTTGTCGTATTCAGCAAATAAAAGATTAAATCCACATGTTTTCGTTGAATTCATTCAGTGGCCCATTCATTACCTTCGATGGCCCATTCAACCCCACCTATGGGGTTGAATGGGCCAATTTTCAAGATTTTTACTTTCTATTATAATTCATTATAGACAGGTGCTAATCCAACTTTTATGACTTTTTTAGATAGCCAGATAAGTAAAGTAACTAAAACACCAATTTAGAGTTAAAACAAAGTGTTAGAAAAAAATACAAAAATTCAAAACCAAAAAGTTGCCCATTCATTACCACTCTCCCCTACATATCGCCACTGAAAGTTAAAATTATTTCATTATTGATAAGTGCTTATGCACAAAAATGTTCATTTATTAATATGAATTCTTTCACACAAAATGCATTACCTCACTTTTTAACTGATTTTCTTTTGTACTTCCTCTACTTTGTGCATGCATAAAATAAACTGTCACATACATATTTAATTTTATATCATAGATTTATCAATTTTCTGTTAAAAATTGTAAATTTCCTTTTGGTATTTAGATATTTTCCAAAATTTTGTATTAATATGCAATATTACTAACATTATGACAGCATATTTACAAAAAATTAATTTAAATAGTTTACATATCTTTCAAAGATTTTTATATGTCTTACAATTCAGAGTTCAAATCGTACTAATATAATAATTATTAACGTTCTGTGTATTTAAAGTAGCACAAAATTTAAAATAAATAACCAAATAAAATTAAAAAAAAACTATATTAAAGTAAGTAGGGGAGAGTGGTAATGAATGGGCCATGGTGATGGATGGGCCACTAACAAAATATGAAAAAGCATTTGCATGATTTTTTTTTTTTGATGCCATCAATAGATGTAGCTATTTGTTCTACTAAACTCATCCAATTTTCATTTGCTTGCGCTGAGCCATTTTCAAACTAGAGTGGCATGGTCAAGAATCTGACTGAAAAGTAAGTTTTTTCCTTTTTAGTAAAACATTTCCTAGCTAAAATGTACCAAGTATTTCACTCCATACAAATGTATAAGGTAGTCTTTCCATATCTATAAACTAATTTTAAGATGTATTTTGATGTTATTTAAATTCAATGTACTCAAAAAACCTAAATGTATTCCAAAATTATAGGTGGGGCTGAATGGGCCACTATGTCATGGTAATGAATGGGCCACCTAAATATTGTTTTTCTTCCTTTTCGTTTTCTTTGAATTTTCGCATTAATATGAAACACAACTGACTGTTATAGATAGATTAAGATTACTGTCGTCAAAATAGGTTTGTAGTAACTTCTAAATATAATTTGCAGATCTATATTATATTCCTATAGTATAATAGACCTCTGGTCGCAGTGCGTGGCTTGAAAAAGCCCCCCTCTCTCCTTCGTATTATATTCCTCACAGTATAATTTCATTTTCTTTCTTGGTAACTTAAGTTAGATATTTCTTATTCCCGATGTCCAGTAAATTTAAAAAAAAAAAAAAAATAATTTTGACAAGTTTGAAAATGAAGATGAAGTTTTTGAAAGTGATTTTTAATATTATTTTTGAAATATATAAATTTTGTTAATTTGTTAAATCATAGTGTGTATTCAGTGGCGTACATAGCGCCCCCGCAACCCCCGCGGCGCGGGGGGGCGCAAGAGGTTTAAGGGCGCCCGATCCAGAAAAATAGCACTAAAGGTTACACGGGGAAAATATTTTTTACATTTTAATAGCGGGCGGGGGGCGCACTTACAAATCTTGCTGGGGGGCGCACCTTAGTCTATGTACGCTACTGTGTGTATTATCTGTTATTTTTTATATATATTTGATGTTATTTATTTCTTACAATCTCATTATTTAGTCATTTTTCTGCTACAATTGGTATGCATCAGTTTTATTTTAATTGCATCAGTTTTGATGTTTACATAATTTTAAATCAGTATGATTTTGTATCATCATGTCAAGTGCCACAATTATTTCGTCATATTCAGCAAATAAAAGATTAAATCCACATGTTTTCATTGAATTCATTTAGTGGCCCATTCATTACCTTCGATGGCCCATTCAACCCCATAGGTGGGGTTGAATATGCCAAATTTCAAAATTTTTATTTTCTGTTATAATTCATTATAGACAGGTGCTTATCCAACTTTTATGACTTTTTTAGATAGCCAGATAAGTAAAGTAACTAAAACACCAATTTAGAGTTAAAACAAAGTGTTAGAAAAAATTACAAAAATTCAAAACCAAAAAGTGGCCTATTCATTACCACTCTCCCCTACACTTACCTTTATTGCAAATTCCAAGCAGAATTCAACGCTATCAACTATTACAACTATTAAAACTCTCTCAACACAACTCTACACAGAAACTTCTTTAACAAAACTAACGTCCTTTTAGTGAAGAACTAATTTTACTTCTTCATGAAATGAATAAGTATAACTTCAGCCACAGAACGAGGTTTCCACTGACTATGCGAACTAAATGTATATTGCCGTGCTTGCTAAGCACGTAGTAGAATCTGCAATTGAGCTCAAACTGAGATATTGCATTTTAAAGAGCTGCGCCTCCATATATTTTGTTGTGATGACTTTTTATTCAGCAGATTAAAAAAAAAAGTTTTCAATCACAAATGACTGTAAAACATTTTATTAATAACACATACGAAACAGAGAGCAACCTCTAGTTAATAACTCTGGTTTTGTTGAAAAGTAGGGGTACGACTATTGTGCTTACCAAGGCAGTGCAGTAAGTTGAAACTCCAGTTTAAATTTTGTTCAGGTTTAGAAACCATTACGCAGTTTGTAGTTTTCTATTAGAAAGGTTAAAAAAAAGTCATTTAATTTTTATTTGGATTTAGATTGGGCGGGGAAAAACCAGAACTCAATAGTTTTCATTTTTAGATAGGGAGGTTATATTGCAAGGGAGAAAAATCCTTCTGATTTTTCTTTTAAACACTATTTTTGATGTTTGAAAATATCTACTTATTATTTTAAGTTTTAAAGGCAGTCTAAAATAGAAAATTTAATTGTAAGGGATACACACTATCCAATATTAAGTGAAATGACGATATGATTCATTTGTGGGGTTTGACCAATAAAGCTTTGAGTCATAAAACAGAAAGGCTATTTTTTTCCTATTAAAACCTATAATTATGCATATTTCTGCCATCAGGAAAAATTATATGTGTTGATTGCATATATTTTTAATGATTAACCTTTTAAATGGTCCAAGAAAAACAAAACTATTAAAAAACGTTCTTTTTAATTGTAAAAAAGTCAATTTTTCATTTTTTTCCAAATTTTCCGAAAAAAAACAGGAAAAAAACCGGTTTTTTTCCATCACTTCAAAATTTCCGGAAATTTTACATCTCTACTCATGACATTTAAAATTTTCATATGGGTGTTAAAATGATTGTCACAATGTTGACAGTTATTTTAAAGTTAATGAAAGGAAGTGTTAGCGGAAAGGAAGTTCTAGCGGAAAGGAAGTTCTAGCGTTTGAGATACTACCTGAGGTGTAGTATCTAAATAATGATTTTTTTTTTCTGTGAGATTGCGTTAAAATTTATTTCGTTGAGAATAAGCATTGAACAAGATGTATAAAGCGATGTTTTCCCGTCATGTACTTCGAAGTGTTGGGGAACATGGTTTTTTTCTCAGGTTCTTCTTTTTTTCTTCTAAATTTCATTTATTTTAGAGAGCTAAAACTGAATCCCTTTCGCTCGGAATCTCTAAATCGTATCAAATGTCACCAAAGAATTAAAACTCGTATACATTAAGATTCTACGAGGTGCAAAAATCAAAGATTCTAACACAGATAGCTGAATTCTTGATTGAAAAATCTATTCATCACCAACGAGTAACTATTTGCTCTTGCTGATCAGAAAATTTAAGACTGTGCAAAGCGTTTTCAGGTACTAAAGATTCCTTAAAAATCTAAACCATTCCGATACAGATTGTTGAATATCAGAATCTCGAATTCAGCGTGTTGATATTCATGTCCTATGAGTAATATTTTATTCCAGTTTGAAAAATGTATTCGCCAACAACTAGACTTTAATTAATCTTCTTCATTGGTAAATTGAAAACTGCCCAGTGCTTTTTCAACCACTAAAGATTCCTTAAAAATCTGTACTTTCCCATTTCCTTATGCTTCAAAGTCTTCTTTTTTTAAGGAATCCATTACATTGCCTCTTCTCCAGTGCCCCTCAAGTCCTATGTGAAACCACACCCTTCCGACGGGACACACAGGCTGGGGAAGAAACATCTTCCAGAATAAGCAATCGTTAAAATAATTATCGCTATCCATTGCAATATGAATGTGGAACTAATGTAATGATAGTCACAATGTTGACAATCGGCAGAGTGGTATAGTGATATAGCCGGCAGAGTGGTATAGTGGTTAAGACGCTGGCCTCTTACGCCCAAAAGCACGGGTTCGAACCCGGCTCCAGTCGGTGGATTTTCATGATGCAAAAAATCGACAGCGCTCATGTCGTATGATTATGCGGCATGTAAAAGATCCCTCGAATACTTGTTTGGCTTATAGTATCTCCTGGCAAAATTAAATTCCTAGTGTGGTTTCGCATCGAATAGAGCCCAGGTGCCTCCATCTAGTGGGGAAACTGGGCGTCAAAATATCGTGGTAAGGGCATTCCGCCGATTCTGGTGCTACGTGAAAGAATGGATGCTTAATTGAGGGATCGCACTAGGTCTGCAAAAGATTGTGCCTCTACTGCAGCCAGCCCCATTTGAAAGAAAAAAAAGAAAACAATGTTGACAACTATTTTTCAAAGTTAATGAAAGGAAGTGTGAGCTTCCTTGTATAATTTAATTCCTGGGCAGATAAAATTTAATACTGCCCAGAGCTTTTCAACCACTAAGGATTCCTTAAAAAATCTCTACTTCCCCATTTCTTTGGTTCAAAGTCTTCTTTTTTCTAAGGAATCCAGTCCATTGCCTCCACCAGTATGCGACGTGTGTGAAACCCCACCCTTCCGACGGGACACACAGGCTGGGGAGAGAAACATCTTCCAGAATAAGCAATCGTTAAAATAATTATCGCTATCCATAATAAGCGATATGCATACAATTATCCCGGCTCCCCTGTCAGACCTTAAACATTAATCTTTCATGTAATGAGACATCTAATAATCGGGTACAAATTCTACCACGTCGTCTTTGGCAAGGCTAGAATTAAGGGGGGTATTCAAGGGGTTGGGGGCCATACTTAAAACGGATGCGCTCGGAAATCATTTCACTCCGCCGTTAATAAAGGCATAGGACAGGCGATTTGTCTTCATTTGGTTTCGCGGAAGCGTCGCCATGTATGATAGCGCATGATTTTCGTAATTTCCGAACGAAACATTAGATAAATAGACCTCGCCTTTTTTTGAATGCATCCTTTCCATTTGCTGTATGTGTTCTGGAAATGTTTCTTCAACGTAATTTAGCAAAAAAAAAAAAAAAATCATCAATTTGATCTTAGACCATAAATGCCTAGCGTCCCTTTTTAGGGACGGTCCAAAAAAGGGTCTGAATTTCCCCAAAATGTACATTTCAACCAAATAATAGTGTTCAGTTAGTACTTTGGTATTGTTTCAATTCGTTATTAACAGAAAACAGCACATAACCATTGTAAAATGCGTTCTGTAGCAGTTTTAGTATGATCTTTATCCAAAATGACAACGTTCACAATCTCAAGAAAAAAAAAAAAAGCTAAGTTTTCAAAGTTATTTCCAGCTTCCCAGTTTATGTTAATTGCTCATTTTATTTCTTCTTATAAAATGTCTTTTTAAATATTATATCGTAGGTAGAAAAAATTTTTAGCAAAAAAAGGATGTATCCTCTGGGGTCTATCGTAACTTTTGAGGGGCGCTTTTTCTTTCCTTAATAGAAAAATTATTTTTTACATAATATTTTTTTCATTATTTTTCCTGTCCATTAAACACTGTTTGTAAACAGTGTACAAAATATCTGTGGAAAAAAAGTCAGGCATTAATAGGTTAAATACTTTCTTTCGTTGTAATTGGAATGATTTTCCAGCGGTAATCACCATATTCTACTGACTTAGATCTATCTCTCTCTCTATGTATGTCTGTCGGTCTATCGTGTCACCAGTGTATAACTAAGTCGGTGGGATCCAATAAAAGCTTCGTCATAGCCGTACTTTCTTTGTAAAAGTAAGGAATAAAATGCAAGGTAAAACGTGAGGATTAGTAAGCATCAAACATTTTTTCGTAACATATTAAACAGTTTTAGACACTTTTTTGAAAAGTAAGAATGTAAAAGGTTTTGTTTTTGCGGTGTAAAACAATGAAGCATTATATATTTTTCTTATCTATATTTTCGCCCTTTTTTCTTTCTTTACGAGACGTTAGAAATTTGGTTACTTCTAAAGGGCTGACTGTCGATGCTGATGGGATGAGCTCATTTGGGTTAGACTCTTAACTTCTCCCATGTTTCTGACTGATATGACTATCTCACCATTTTCTAGAAGGGGACTTGAATTATTTCATCGTCTGCAAGGAAAAAATCGTGAAATGGGTTCAGTTAACAAGTTCTCCCACAATTTTTTCGCACATCTTTGAACCAAACACCACGAGGGTATTTCAAGAATAGTAGATCAAATGGGAGAGTAGTAATTTTTCAAGAATAATAATTATTATTATTTTTTTGAACTTTCTTCAAGCCATTTCATTTCCGAGCGTGGTGATACTTCGCTTTTATCAGTTATATATATATTTGTTGCAAATTCTCTAGAAACGGCCAGTTTATTGTGAATTTTTCAATGAACAAAAAGATTTGAAATCATAACGTTATAGCCACAAATTTTTTATAGGTTAATAATTCCATGGTAACAGGCGGATCATTTTTTCACAAAACAGCTTACAAAGACTAGAAATATATTCAATCCTTGTTTCATTTTATGAAATTTATGGAGAGCATGCTTTTTACTTTTATACAATGCAGTTAAATTTTGAAGATTCCCAGAAAATTTTGGGAGGATATTTTGAGATTTCACATTATTTCTTGTTTTAGTGCATGTGGTCTGAATCGTGTTTTCGATTAAAGTTGTCGAATAAAAATACGAAAACAGAACAATATACCGTATCAACTGCAGTCGTTTATTTTAGTTTTATTTTACAAGTATGAATCCGCCAAAAATTTTGATGCTCTCATACCACGATAAACTCTTTGCAATGCAATTTCATACAAATATGAAAAATGATAAAAAATAATAAAATGTCTCTACTTCGCAAAAAAAGTAGTTTCACTTATTTTTTTCTCGCAACCAACTATTTTCCAGTGTGATTGGAAATTCCTAAAATGATTACAAAAAATAAGTATCCTGTTGTTGTTTTTTTCTTAGCAGTCAAATAAAGCACGATAAAATGCATTGCAAAAGAAAAAAAGTTAACATTCGAACTAGTTGATTCTCGAAACAAATTTTGTTCTCCGAAACAATTCATGAAACAAAAAGAGCAAGGTATAAAATTCGTTTATTGTGAGAAACTTGATGTTTACACCAGATGGATGAGAATAAAAAAACTGTACATTTGTTCTGAGCAATGGCAACACCACTTTTATAACGAAATTTGGGATCTTAGTTTCCAACTTTACTGCTTTGGCTGTAAAAGTTCCCCGAATTTGAAGCAACAGTCCGGTTCAATTGCAAAAAT